>JASEVX010000004.1:126697518-126918143 GCA_031761405.1 Serripes groenlandicus | reverse complement strand
AGAGATAGGGGCAGGTTAATCAGCATTACATTCTCACTTCCGGACCCTAAAGTGTAATGTAAGGGGCAGCTTATCAGTCTAATCCAGCTTAACTCCGATCCGACCCGACCCTAAAAGTGTAATGTTAGGGGAGGTTAATCAGTAGTTTAACTCCCGGACCGACCTCCGGACCCTTAAGTGTTTATGGTAGGGTAGGTTTATCCAGGCTCTAACATCCTTACTTGCACACAACATTCAAGGTTTGGTTTACTCTCGAGCACGTCTCAATAAAACGACGACGTGAAGTGCGTATTGCGGACAAGTAAGATCAGCGGCAAACCTTAGAGGGAGTTGGCATTCTGATATTATTGACAAAGTCATATTACATGCGAATTGTATTGGCAAAAACCTCATTTACCTAATAGAATATTTAAACAGTGTTTATATTATATAGGGAATGGACATAATACATTTACTAACCTCAATAAACTCGCACATACTCTCTATACTATCTCTGTCTCTCTTTCTCTCTCTCTCTCTCTCTCTCTCTCTCTCTCTTCTCCTCGTCTCATCTCTTGTATCTCTCTCTCTCTCATCTCTCTCTCTCTTCTCTTCTCTCTCTCCTCTTTCCTCTCTCTCTATCTCTCTAGCTATATATATATATATCTTTCTTTCATATCTCTCTCTCTATCTCTCTCTCTCTCTCTATCTCTCATCTCTCCGTCTCTCTCTTTCTCTATGTCTCTCTCTGTTCTCTGTCTCTCTCTAGCTATATATATAATCTCTCTTTCTCTGTCTGAATGGATTAATGATTATGAGTAGAATAATCGAAAACGAAACCGGTTCGCACGTTTTAAACCTGAGAGGTGTCTTTTCTCCTTTTTTACTATAATAATAAAAAGCCGAAAATAAGAGAAAACAACATGGTGAACACTGCGTTAAGTATCGACCCGGATCAGCCGAACCATGCCGCGCAGACGGACACTTTTCTCTTCCCTGTTGGTTTCCTTGTTTCTGGAATCATTGTTTACATCTATCTCCCTTACACGGAATGTTTTGGCCCGGATTAACCTGCGCGGACTGCGCAAGCTGGATCCGGGTCGATGCCTTACGCATAAAATTCCACATTGATGGTTTTCTCGTTGAATTGGCGACTAGCCACTCTCAGTGCTTTCATGTCAACCCAGGTATTACGTACGCGTCAATAACACTTCCAGAGTTTAGACAGTTTTGAAAAAAGTTATTCGGACAAAGCTTATTATTACATTTCAGTTTGATTGATTGTAATTCATTGTTGAAAAAAGGCAAATATAATATTTATATGTCTGTGACTAAGTATATTTGTTCTTATATGTATTTCGCGGTCATGTGTGGATTCAAATTGGTTGAACAATTGAAAAAAGATTTTCCGGGAAGACAAACTAATTTTACAATTTCCATCTATTTAATTGTAATGTATTGTCGGAAAAGGGATAATGCATGTTCGAAACAACGGCTTCTTTCCTCTCTGTAAAGTGTTCAAGAGGTAACTATCTAATAGAGAAACCATGTTAAGGCAGAGCTTCAGATATATTACAATAATTTAACATTTTATAATCTTGACACCTAAACCCTTTGTTGTGGGTACTCAAATGAATCGTCTCAGTGAGTACCCACGGCATAGGATTGGTTGTGATTAAGAAGGGAGAAAAAGTTGGAAAAGGGTCACAATGGACTCTATGGACTGCGCGTCTGGCATTAACGAATGTCGCGGGCACCTTGTTGCCCGTTGCTTTATAGTTCAGGAATTCAATTGTCTCCAATTTAGGCTAACTTTACACTGTATTAGAAATAACATGACGATATGGTTTTTACTTTCATATTCTTTCAGTACGACGGTGACAAATACTTTGGCATGACAAGAACTTTAGAATTCGATGAACAAAGCAAATATTATCTAATGCTTAATAATTGAATAGTCTCACGAGGTCTCGAATTCAATCAATTATATCTTCATATTATGTATTTAGCCATGCTCAAACAGGCTATGAAATGAAACATCTTTCATATTATTGAATTAAAAAGAAATAAGAGGTGTTTTGTAAATGCAATTATAGGGAATTAATCAAGTAAAAGTACATGTTCATACCAAATAATATACAACTGTACATTTAAATAAGCGTTTTTTTTTTTATACAGTTACCACATTTTACAAGGACACAGACACATCGCTTAGTTAACCCCCTTTTCCCACCTACAAAAACTCATGCAGGCAGACGACTTGAAAACATAGTGACACAAACCTGAAAAATTTATCCAATAAACGATAGCTTAATTGTTTAATAAAGTTGAAAACACTGTGGCCAAAAGGAGAATTGCTCATCAATGGAGCAATTTCACCTTGGGCACAATGTTTTCTGACGTCGTTTGTGCTCATTGCGTCAAAAACGACCTGCAGTTGAGAAAGGGTTTAAGGCTTCAGTGGTTGGATGAATTGAACATATAAATGTTGTTAGAACACGAAGACGAGGTTATCATACTCAACATTTTGATCATCATTCAAATTACGAAACAAGACGAATTTTAATGCTAAGCATCAAAGACTCCGGCGCATATTTTTGATAGCATGATCTTAAAGGAAGCATGATGCAGGTTCTGTAACATTTAAATAACGTGTTTACAAACAGACAGGATGTAATATTTCGAACAAGAAGGCCAAATACCCCATTTATTTTAAAGAAGAAGGACCTAAGATATGCCTACATTGCTCACCTCGGCTGTCATAGCCTATAATAAAAGGTTACTAAGAACAGAAAGGGTCTATTTTGGGACGTAAGGGGAAAAGACGTTTTAAATGCTGCGATCTATGTGATATTCACCCGCATTGTGAAGTATAGTCCCTGAAGTGACAAGTTCAGTCCTGAACATTTGGTTTACAGTTTGCTAACATCGTCAACAACTATAATGGTGCTATAACAAAGGTGCTTATTAACATATATTAAGGTTAATGCCCTTTGTTATAAGTTAAGGTATGACTCAAGCTTTGGGAAGGAGGGGGGGGGGGGGGGGGGGGGGGGTTTGTCTATTCTACTTCCAGTTTAGTAGGAATGATACGAAACGAAGTAATTTTTATAAAGTTTAAAGATTTTAATGCTCAACATTGAGCATTTTGAAATTAAAAGAAAAAGTTCGCATATATAGTCAAAATATAGCAAGAATATAATGGTCTGAAT
Source organism: Serripes groenlandicus (assembly GCA_031761405.1). Lineage (NCBI taxonomy): Eukaryota > Metazoa > Mollusca > Bivalvia > Cardiida > Cardiidae > Serripes > Serripes groenlandicus. The sequence goes on along the minus strand of JASEVX010000004.1, from coordinate 126,914,952 downwards.
GAATAAATGAAAATGTTATGGGTAGGAGCGGATTTTAAAGTTAGAAATACAACAGATTTTACAAATAGGCAAAAACATCCCTGAACTTTTGGGCCGTTAACCAAACAACTAAAAAAGCGTAGCCTAGGAAGTTGAGGAAAAGTGAACTTTTTTCTGAGCTTTGATATAACGTGTCGCAAGGGGCTACCGTAAATCAAAATATGTTTAAAAAAAGTATAATCTTTATATAGCCTAGGAAATTGGAGGAAAAGTTATTAAATACAAATTAAATGTGTCTAAAGATTTGTAATTAGTTTAGATAGACATACGTATTTTTTGCAATCTTGTTATGTAATTAATCAGCTATTTACAATGTATTGACTTCATTACGGTATGTTTATTTGTTTCAAACTATATAACAGAGTTTTTTACAATAATAATGTTGGTTGCTACATTTCGTATTTACGTTACCCCATGGTAAAAAATTGGAATCGTATTCAATACTTGACACCCGCGATTTGCCGCGGCTAGTGTCGTCAATAAAAACAATAAGAAGCAAGGTTATTCGTTAATGTCAGTAGCGTGATTTACGATAAAACTCTCTTATAATTGTCATGGTTTACACTATGACTAAAAGTGGAAAAATATTGTGCAAAAGGAGGAATTGCTCGTTTTGAGCAATTTCTTCTTTTGTCACTTTGTTTTCAAAAAAGCTATAAGCTTTATATGGTTAGAATAAAGAAAATCTGTAATCTAATATCATTTATTGACACACGCTCCATATAAACATGAATTGCACCTATGATAAACTAATACGTTATATACTATCAGTATATTCACAATCATATTCAAGAGACAACAATAGCAGCACATTAATCAGTAATATGCAGCTAAGTTTATCCCATATTTGATCTTACGAATTCTTATTTAAAATAAAAGTACTGAAAGTAGAATTGCGATCGGTTAAGAGGAGATTCAGAAGTGCATATAGACATTTTTATCTAAAAAATCCCCATCGTTACAGACAATAGACAATAATTTTATTTGACGTAAACTGTACAGTTTCTTGTCATTTTGACAATATATTTATAAACAAATTACAATTAACACACACATAATAAAATAATATATACACAATTTACAATTAACACACACATAGAAGAAAAAAGAAAAAAAAATCATACATAATGATACTCTTAATCGAGATTGACTAATCTTATATTTTGTAATGAGCTCGTAAATGACTGGGAAGAGTAACCTTTTTATTTTTCGTAATTACAGAGCTGATATTTTGCGACAGGCGACTATTTACATCATTTTACTAATTTATAATTCAATTGTTTCCAAAGTCCAAGTATTATTTACTGTTAATGAGTCAGAAGAAATAAAACAAGAGGGCCAAGATGGCCTTAAATCGATCACCTAATTGATAGTAAATTAGTAGCAAATATTTAACTGCAAATATCTGGACAATTTTATCAGGGAGTGCAAATGAAACTGAAAGGAGTGGACACTTCTCAAGAAACAGCTTATCAGTAAAGGCCATTTATATCTTGAAATCTAACAAGAACTTTAATAAGAATGGAATTATAAAGTTTTTGTAATTTTGCACCTTTCCTATTGCCGCCTTGCTGCCCTGGTTTTCAACGAAATCAATATGGCTTCAACAGTTTATTTAGAGGGTCACTTAAGAAACATTTCTACCAAATTATCTTGCAATCGCACAAGTAGATTATGGAGGAAAAGGATTTTAAAATTTGGGTATTTTTCTCACTTTCTGATGCCGCAGCAACCAAAGTTCTCAATGGAAATTAAGTCTTTGAACAATTTTGAAAGAAGACCACCAAAGGAACATTCTTGTGATGTTTTGTGGAAATTGGTCTATTGGAATGGTAGGAGTTGGTTGTCATTTGTAGCTAAAAGTTCAATTTACCCTTTTTGTGATGACGCCTGGTTGATATGATTGTGTAACCAATCGAAACGGCTTAAACAAATTAAATAGAGGATCATTACAGTAAGATTCTTATTATATTTTCTTAAAATCAGACAAACACTTTCATAAAAATGGAATTTTCAAATTTTGTCATTTTGCCCCTTTTCTGATGCCGCCTGACTGCAATGTTTTTCGACCAATCAGTGGCTTGAACAATTTTTATAGAGGGTCACCCAAGGAACATTTCTACCAAATTATATTTGAATCTGACAGGCAGATTCGGAGGAGAAGATTTTTAAAGTTTGGACCTTTTGCCCCCTTTCTGATGCCGCAGCAACCAAAGTTCTCAATGGAATTTAAATCTTTGAACAACTTTGAAAGAGGCCAACCAGAGAAACAGTCCTGTGATGTTTCACCGAAATTGTCCTTGGAGTTTGGGAGGAGATGATGTTTAAAGCTAAAAGTTAACGCCGGACGGACGACGGACGACGGACGACGGACGACGGACGACGGACGACGGACAAAAAGTGATCAGAATAGCTCACCTTGAGCCTTCGGCTCAGGTGATCTAAAAAAAATGAATAAAAAAAAAATGCTAAATAAGAGATATGCTCTGTTTGCACAACAAAGTAACACGGGCCTTAACAGAAACGAAAAGTAAAGGACTCACGCTCTTTGTTGTCCAATTACTTCAACAAGTATATTGAGAGTCACAACACAAAGAAAACGAGTAAAATGTTATTATACTAAGTACGTAATAAGTACAGAAAAGGTAACATACGTGTTCCCCATCTTCCCTATTTCAGGAGTCAATCAATGATTAAATGCATCTTGCAAGTGTTACTTTCATCAACCCCGCAAAACCAGCAGTATTGTAACAATTCACATAAGAAATGAGCTTACATTTAGACTTATCAATTGACAGAGACGTAATGATGCATCAGGCCATAATGAAATATTTCCAAGAAAATAGATTCTTGTTGGTCTTGTGTAAATGTATTGACAACAACTCCGAATATATCATTTGGTTCACATGGTACTTTTGTTTATGATCATATTACCCAATAGCTCTATGGAAATCCCACCATGATCATTCATGACATTACAGTGTCTTCCTATTTATTGACTATACTGAACCAACTGATGCATTCAGAGTATGCAATATATTAATGCAATATTTTAATGTCTACAATGATAACAGTATAACTTAGAAGTGTTATCTACCAAAACAGTTGTGTATTGAATGATTTTCTGGTTGTTCATCTTCAGAATTATACTTTACTTTTAGTGTCTGTTAAACGAAATTGATTGCAAGTTTCTATTTTGATAGAAAGTTGTATATAAATGAACAATAAAAAGGCCTAAACCAAAAACGATGTAATAATGTACAAAATAATTTTGCATCTCCAAAATAAGAATCGATCACCTGAGTGATAGCTAAGTAGCATATGTGTAAATGTTTATATCGGAGAAAATTAAATCAAGAGCGTGAATGAAACTGCTAGGACTGCTGACTGTAAATGAAACTTATCAATATAGGATATTTGAAAAGTTTGTAATAGGACCACCAAAGTAAAATTCTTGTGAAGTTTGGTTGATATCAGTTCAATATTTTAAGAGGAGATCTTGTTTAAAGCTAAACGTTCATTTTACCTCTATATTGATGCAGCATGGCAGCTATATTTCCAAACCAATCAATATGGCTTGAACAAATTAAGTAGAAGGTTACTAAAGGAACATTTCCTCTAAATTACAAATGTATCGTGAAATCAGACAAAAACCTGATAGAACTGGCTTGTTATTTTGCCACTTTTCTGATGCCGTCTGGCTGTCATGTTTTTCAACTAATAAATACGGTACGGAACGGCTGAATTAAATCTGGTAGAGGATTACTCAAGGAACAGTTGTACTAGATTATCCTTGAATCTGACATATATTTGAATGAGGACCACCAAAGGAACATTTAAAGTTTTGTTGAAATTTGCCTAGTTGATTGTGACGAGATGTCGTTTGAAGCTGAAAGTTCAATTTCCCCTTTTCAGATGCCACCTGCTTTCTATAACTTTCAACCAATCAATAAGACATGTAGAAGGTCTCTGAATGAACAGTTCTGCTAAATTATTTTGAAATCTGAAGACAAGCACTGTCATAAGACTGTTGTTTTAAAATTGTGTAATTTTGCCCCTTTTCTTATTCCGCCTGATTGCCGTGTTTAACAATCAAGCAATATGCTGATAGTTGTAGAAAGTTATCCAATGAACATTTCTACCACATTATATTTGCATCGGAAAAGCTAATTCATAGGAAAATATTTAGAAAAAATATATAGTCAAATTTCTCCCTTTCTGTTGCCGCAGCAAGTACTCCGTAGAACAAAATTATACCACACAAATTGTTCCTTTGCCACAGTAGTTCTGTGGGTTTATATCACAGGTTTATTTTTCTGAATATTTCAGAATTCTATAGAAAAAATCGTGGCAAAAGGAGATATTGCTCTCTATGAACTCACAATTATATTTTTAAAAAGACAAACCAAATCTTAATATAATTTAATGGAATCACATTGTAGATGAAATATTGAGGTATTGACCGTTTGCACCTTAGGAATATCTATAAGAATTAAAATCTAAATATTTTGTCTCGATATATAAAACATGCATGCCAAAGATAAATAGATGATATTTGTTTGTTTTGAGTGGATATGTAATATATCTCATCGAGAAGAGATACAATTGAATATTTTCACGAGCGCGTAGCGCGATTGAAAATGTTAAAATTGTATCACTTCGAGTTGAAATATATTCAATATCCACTCAAAACAAACAAATTTCCTTTTTATTTTATGATAATTGATGATGAAATAATGGAACTATTTGGTGTTTTCGTACCTGTTCACACGCGGACGAATCTGTGTGAATGTATTTGTTTACTACACAAGTCCGATTTGTTAAATTTACGGAATACGGAATTATACATGGGTATATAGATAAGATAAGGTTTTTATCACATGGCAATGTTTGTATCCTACCTAATAATATACCCATTACGTATTTCTTTATATATATATAACGTGTGTAGTATAACATGATCGGAAACTAGTACAATGACGTCATACATATATCACTCACAGTGCGGGTGATGTGGATTATATCTCACTGATGGAACTCAGTATCTCATCGTTTAGCATGTAATAAATAATGTTATCACATGACAATGCTTGTATCCGATCTAATATAACCATTATGTTTTTCTTTATATGTAACGTGTGTAATATAACATGACCGAATCACTATTTTTGTATTCATCCGCAAATGTTTACAAAAAGACTGAGAACGTGAATCAAGTAAACACATGCGCCACGATGTATGGAAGAGGTAAAGGGACCATTATTGGTCATAGAAATATTTCTTTTGTGATTAGTTAACAGTTTATTAAGTATAACATGTTGGGCCTATTTTCTGACCGCGAAATCCGATTTTCTTTTTGTGTTTCGTAATGTGATAAATAGAATCTGACATTCGTTGTAATTTTATAAAGTTTTATTAAACTCGTCCAGGAAATTTGTTATTAAGCTCACCAAAGGCTCGCTTAATTACACATTTCTTGGAACTCGTTTAATAAAACTTATATCTCATGTCAGATCCTATATATATACTATGAAGCTACGATAACTTAATTAATACAAGCGTTATAGCGAGTTGAAGTTATATATTTCTAATTTTCTATTAGAGAATGTAATGCCTTTAGCACGTATCGGGTGGAATAATTCTTCCACGTGACTGCAACTGTTTTATTATTTATGAGTGGAAACATAGCAGAGAGACAAGCGTTTTAAACAATGTTGATCATTACCTACTATGTGTTAGTTATTGTTGGGAACACGCGTCTTACATCAATATAATTAAGTGTTTTATTTGATAAATTATCAAACGAAAGAAAATGATACCAAACTTAGAGGTATCACTAGCTATTTTGTTATACAGTGGAATCAAATGTTATGTCGCACTAGAACATTTCGTAATGCGACATCAACTATCTGCCACTCCTTTTCGAACATATTCAAATATACCAATTAGTGAGTGTGAGTTAGAGTGCAAATCAAGAAGGTATTGTAAAGCATTCAATTATCGTCGACATTTTGGATTGTGTATGTTACTTGATGCAGATTCATCAAGTATCAGAGCAGTTCCCAATCCGAGAATGGTCTACAGCGAGAAAAACAATTGGAAAGAGGTAAGGTATTCCATATAATTGGTTTGCATTCTAAATTTGTGTAATAATGTGTACATGGAGTTTGTTTGGGTCGTATATATATACATATATATATACATGTATATGAATGTAAAATATATCAATGGGAAATTTTATCAACTTTCTAAAACTAAAAGATCATCGAGTCCAATAATTCACATGCATAATACGAGAGGTGTCCAACTTATATTTAAACAATATATACTCGATGTCTCAGAATAATATGGACAAAGATTTCGAACATAATGTGCTTCAATGCTTGCTTGAGTATTTTGTCAAAGCATATTTAGAACAATGCCAAATTTCTAAAACGTACATCAATAATATGAAATGAATTACATTGCGGTGTACTAGGTATCTATCGGAGTATATTCAAAAAGCGGCGTTTCAGTTCTGTTCAATCTTTCTTTGAGCTCAATACAAGATTATCGTCATAAAATCGGTAAACATAGCAGTAAAATAACAGTTAGGAACATGAAGACGACCAAAGTTCTATAACTGATGTGAATTCCGGTGTGAAGTCCGAGGTTTACATGTTCCGGAAAGCCAATCCATCGATAAAAGAGTCCGCCAAATTGGGAGTGTTTCTAGGTAATGTTAACCTTGTTAGTGTTGATTCATGGGGTACAAATAACGGACACAAGGTACAAGCGTCATCCGCGAAACACTACCTTAATGAAAGACTTGAGGACACATGCCTGGAGGCTTTATAAGAAGTCGTGATTATGAGGATGGAAACATTTTAGTATTTCAGACAGGTTTTCTTTTGGTTTAATGAGAGATACGCGCGTAAAACGATTCGGCTGCCTTGAATAGGAAATGGAGAACATGGTAATTTTTATGAAAATGGGACCAATATGAACTCTCCTTTCTACATTAGAAAGCTTAAAAATCACCTTTATTTGTTCAGTATTGTGCCGAGAGTATTTCCAGCATTATCGACACAAAGTACGGTGTTCAATTAGGAAGGCGTATCGTTTCATACATCAGAGCAGACAATGAACTATCTTACAACTAGGAAAGTAACTTTCATTGCTCAAGAGGAGTGGATGCAAATGTTCCAACATGCAGTTTCAATGGACTATGGTATTTGGGAAGGCCCGAATAGACGATTGATTATATTACCATGCTTTGGTGGATGAAAACCGCATAGAACAATTTATTTGACTAAACTAATAATCGACCTCTCTCTCTATCTCTCTCTCTCTCTCTCTCTCTCTCTCTCTCTCTCTCTCTCTCTCTCTCTCACTCTCTCTCTCTCTCTCTCTCTCTCTCTCTCTCTCTCTTTCTCTGTGTGTGTGTGTGTGTGTGTGTGTGTGTGTGTGTGTGTGTGTCTCTCTCTCTCTCTCTATGAGTAATAAAGTTGATGTTATGTTATGTTAAAATATATTTATCAATTACAATATCTACAAACGCGAATCTCTCTTTCAATATTATAATATCTTCCTAATTCTATGTTAAATATATGGCTGGAGCATCGGAATTTTGCAACCGTTTTTCTTAAATATGGTGGCATATTAACGAACATATATCTGTCTGGATTCAATAAAGAATGAATGTGTTTGTAAAGATCGCAACGTGATGAACTATTTATATTTTCTTGTAAATATTGAAAGGAACAATCCGAAATTATGTTTTAAAGAGAGTTACAACAAAATCAACATCTTGTAAGAGCCAGGCGTATCCAAATCCTGACGTACATAGTAGGTTTTTAACTTTTGATGCCAAATTGACTCTTCCAATTTCATCATGTGCTTTTAGCATTAGATAGCTTAAGATGCTTTTGGATATCGAAAATTAGGCATGTGTAATAGTTTACACCAATATTGTATTACCTTTGTTTTATTGATTACACATACAGGTAGCCACATTCAGATACAACCATGCAGGTGTGTATGGTGGAATTAACACCTAAATTCACGACAGTTTTGCAAATGAACATGTTATATGATATCTGTATAATCAGTTCCCCAAATAAGTAAGAATATCTGTTATCATTGTGTCAAAAAGCTTGAAATATTCAGTAAATGGAAAATTTCCAAAATTACGTTCATATGATTTAATCGAACATATTGCCCTTTTAGCTTGCGCGACAGGTTTTTATTTCGCAGATGACCAGGAAAAGTTTGGAGTAAACAGAAGACCCATGTATTTATAAACTGGGGTAGGTTTAACATTCGATCCGTCTAATCACCACTTTTCACTTAATCTCCTGAAAACTATAATTTCTGATTTCTTCATATTAACTGAAAGTTTGTATTTTTAAAAGAACTCGGAACGTTTATTTAATTGAACTTGTAAATTATCAACAGTGTCTGAACAATGTGCAACATCGTCAGCATAAAGAATACATTATATCGGAAATATTGCATACTTTATAAATTTGCATGAACACAATTGATGATGGATTTCAATACTTTTCTATTGTCCATTATATCAATAATTTGCTAATTTTCTTTGTTCAAGTATTACTTGTAGAAACAGAATTGTATAAAAAGGTATTGATCTCGTGACATCTGAGAGTGTACAAGTAAAATAAGAACGTGTCAATATTTGTTTTTGACCTGGGGCTTTCGCCCCTGGTCATAGTTGCATTGTTGTGGATTTAGGCCGTTTCCAACAGCGTGTATGCCCAGTCGCCATCACAGTGCACATACTCATGTTTTTTCAACAGCATTTATGTTAAATACCCCTCACTGCTGACACACACACACATGCTTCCTGGGTGAATCAACCCATCTACGCGATAGGACTGAAACCAGTGTGGTATAAGGAGCCATTGCTCATCATGTTTTCAAAGGTCAATGTGACTGCACTGTTGGGTTTATAGGCCGTTTTTCAACATCATATATGTCAAATCACACGCACTGTTCACATACTCATGCGTCCTGGGTGATTCAACCCAGCTACTCAATAGTACGAACACACTGTGAGAAAGGAAGCAATTGCCCGCCCTGCTTTCAGAGGTCGTTTTGTTTGTATTCTTGGGTGTTTTAGGCCGTTGTCCACATCATTCCAGTCATATGACCGCGTCAGTTCACACACTCGTGAGATCCCTGGGTGAATCAACCCAGCTATGCAATAGACCTGAACACATTGTGGCAAGAGAAGCAATTGCCAGCGATGCTTTAACATGTCGTTGTGTTTGCATTGTAGGGATTTTGATCTTGGAAGCGAGTTGTTGGAAGACTAAATAAGTGTGGAAAGTGTATGCATGTGGGAAAGGGTTCATTATGTGTTCACTGGTCTTCGCACCTCTGCAGGCTTAATCCCTTTCGGCGGTACAGTGAACGATTTTCCCATAACCCCGTTCCCACATGTATGAACTCCATATAAATGAACTATCGAAAACATTGTGGTAAAAACAGCCATTGCTCATCATGTTTTCAAAGGTCGTTTTGCTTGCATTGTTGGGGTTTTAGGCCGTTTTCAACAGCATGTATGCCCAATCGCCATCACAGTGCACATACTCATATTTGCTGGGTGATTCTACCCAGCTAGGCAATAGGACTGAAAACAGTGTGGTAAAAGGAGCCATTGCTCATCATGTTTTCAAAGGTCGTTTTGATTGCGTTGTTTATTTTGTTAGGCCGGTTTCAACAGCATTTATGTTAAATACCCCTCACCGCTGACACACACATGCTTCCTGGGTGAATCAACCCATCTACGCGATAGGACTGACAACAGTGTTGTATAAGGAGCCATTGCTCAGCATGTTTTCAAAGGTCAATGTGATTGCATTGTTGGGGTTTATAGGCCGTTTACAACAGCATTTATGTCCAATCACTCTCTCAAACTTCACACACGCATGGGACTGGGTGAATCAACCCAGCTATGCGTTAGGACTGAAAACAGTGTGGAAAGAGTAGCCATTGCTAATCATGATTTCAAAGGTCGTTTCGTTTGTATTGTTGGGTGTTTTACGCCGTTTTCAACATCATATATGTCATATCTCCCGCACTGTCCACATACTCATGCGTCCTGGGTGATTTAATCCAGCTACTCAATAGTACTGAACACACTGTGACACAGGGAGCAATTGCCCGCCCTGCATTTAGAGGTCGTTTTGTTTGTATTGTTGGGTGTTTTAAGCCGTTTTCCACAGCATTCCAGTCATACCACCCCGTCAGTTCACACACTCGTGATCCCTGGGTGAATCAACCCAGCTATGCAATAGACCTGAACACAATGTGGGAAGAGAAGCAATTGCCCGCCGTGCTCTAAAATGTCGTTTGCTTGCATTGTTGTGGTTTTAGGCCGTTTCCAACAGCGTGTAGGCCCAGTCGCCATCACAGTGCACATACTCATGTTTTCTGGGTGATTCTACCCAGCTAGGCAATAGGACTGAAAACAGTGTTGTAAGAGGGGCCATTGCTCATCATGTTTTCAAAGGTCGTTTTGATTGCGTTGTTTGTTTGTTTAGGCCGTTTTTCAACAGCATTTATGTTAAATACCCCTCACTGCTGACACACACACACATGCTTCCTGGGTGAATCAACCCATCTACGCGATAGGACTGAAACCAGTGTGGTATAAGGAGCCATTGCTCATCATGTTTTCAAAGGTCAATGTGACTGCACTGTTGGGTTTATAGGCCGTTTTTCAACATCATATATATCAAATCACACGCACTGTTCACATACTCATGCGTCCTGGGTGATTCAACCCAGCTACTCAATAGTACGAACACACTGTGAGAAAGGGAGCAATTGCCCGCCCTGCTTTCAGAGGTCGTTTTGTTTGTATTCTTGGGTGTTTTAGGCCGTTGTCCACATCATTCCAGTCATATGACCGCGTCAGTTCACACACTCGTGAGATCCCTGGGTGAATCAACCCAGCTATGCAATAGACCTGAACACATTGTGGCAAGAGAAGCAATTGCCAGCGATGCTTTAACATGTCGTTGTGTTTGCATTGTAGGGATTTTGATCTTGGAAGCGAGTTGTTGGATGACTAAATAAGTGTGGAAAGTGTATGCATGTGGGAAAGGGTTCATTATGTGTTCACTGGTCTTCGCACCTCTGCAGGCTTAATCCCTTTCGGCGGTACAGTGAACGATTTTCCCCTAACCCCGTTCCCACATGCATGAACTCCATATAAATGAACTATCGAAAACATTGTGGTAAAAACAGCCATTGCTCATCATGTTTTCAAAGGTCGTTTTGCTTGCATTGTTGGGGTTTTAGGCCGTTTTCAACAGCATGTATGCCCAATCGCCATCACAGTGCACATACTCATATTTGCTGGGTGATTCTACCCAGCTAGGCAATAGGACTGAAAACAGTGTGGTAAAGGGAGCCATTGCTCATCATGTTTTCAAAGGTCGTTTTGATTGCGTTGTTTATTTTGTTAGGCCGGTTTCAACAGCATTTATGTTAAATACCCCTCACCGCTGACACACACATGCTTCCCGGGTGAATCAACCCATCTACGCGATAGGACTGACAACAGTGTGTCATGAGGAGCCATTGCTCAGCATGTTTTCAAAGGTCAATGTGATTGCATTGTTGGGGTTTATAGGCCGTTTTCAACAGCATTTATGTCCAATCACTCTCTCAAACTTCACACACGCATGGGACTGGGTGAATCAACCCAGCTATGCGTTAGGTCTGAAAACAGTGTGGAAAGAGTAGCCATTGCTAATCATGATTTCAAAGGTCGTTTCGTTTGTATTGTTGGGTGTTTTACGCCGTTTTCAACATCATATATGTCATATCTCCCGCACTGTCCACATACTCATGCGTCCTGGGTGATTTAATCCAGCTACTCAATAGTACTGAACACACTGTGACACAGGGAGCAATTGCCCGCCCTGCATTTAGAGGTCGTTTTGTTTGTATTGTTGGGTGTTTTAAGCCGTTTTCCACAGCATTCCAGTCATACCACCCCGTCAGTTCACACACTCGTGATCCCTGGGTGAATCAACCCAGCTATGCAATAGACCTGAACACAATGTGGGAAGAGAAGCAATTGCTCGCCGTGCTTTAAAATGTCGTTTGCTTGCATTGTTGTGGTTTTAGGCCGTTTCCAACAGCGTGTATGCCCAGACGCCATCACAGTGCACATACTCATGTTTTCTGGGTGATTCTACCCAGCTAGGCAATAGGACTGAAAACAGTGTTGTAAGAGGGGCCATTGCTCATCATGTTTTCAAAGGTCGTTTTGATTGCGTTGTTTGTTTGTTTAGGCCGTTTTTTCAACAGCATTTATGTTAAATACCCCTCACTGCTGACACACACACACATGCTTCCTGGGTGAATCAACCCATCTACGCGATAGGACTGAAACCAGTGTGGTATAAGGAGCCATTGCTCATCATGTTTTCAAAGGTCAATGTGACTACACTGTTGGGTTTATAGGCCGTTTTTCAACATTATATATGTCAAATCACACGCACTGTTCACATACTCATGCGTCCTGGGTGATTCAACCCAGCTACTCAATAGTACGAACACACTGTGAGAAAGGGAGCAATTGCCCGCCCTGCTTTCAGAGGTCGTTTTGTTTGTATTCTTGGGTGTTTTAGGCCGTTGTCCACATCATTCCAGTCATATGACCGCGTCAGTTCACACACTCGTGAGATCCCTGGGTGAATCAACCCAGCTATATAATAGACCTGAACACATTGTGGCAAGAGAAGCAATTGCCAGCGATGCTTTAACATGTCGTTGTGTTTGCATTGTAGGGATTTTGATCTTGGAAGCGAGTTGTTGGATGACTAAATAAGTGTGGAAAGTGTATGCATGTGGGAAAGGGTTCATTATGTGTTCACTGGTCTTCGCACCTCTGCAGGCTTAATCCCTTTCGGCGGTACAGTGAACGATTTTCCCATAACCCCGTTCCCACATGCATGAATAAATGAACTATCGAAAACATTGTGGTAAAAACAGCCATTGCTCATCATGTTTTCAAAGGTCGTTTTGCTTGCATTATTGGGGTTTTAGGCCGATTTCAACAGCATGTATGCCCAATCGCCATCACAGTGCACATACTCATATTTGCTGGGTGATTCTACCCAGCTAGGCAATAGGACTGAAAACAGTGTGGTAAAAGGAGCCATTGCTCATCATGTTTTCAAAGGTCGTTTTGATTGCGTTGTTTATTTTGTTAGGCCGTTTTTTCAACATCATTTATGTTAAATACCCCTCACCGCTGACACACACATGCTTCCCGGGTGAATCAACCCATCTACGCGATAGGACTGACAACAGTGTGGTATAAGGAGCCATTGATCAGCATGTTTTCAAAGGTCAATGTGATTGCATTGTTGGGGTTTATAGGCCGTTTTCAACAGCATTTATGTCCAATCACTCTCTCAAACTTCACACACGCATGGGACTGGGTGAATCAACCCAGCTATGCGTTAGGACTGAAAACAGTGTGGAAAGAGTAGCCATTGCTAATCATGATTTCAAAGGTCGTTTCGTTTGTATTGTTGGGTGTTTTACTCCGTTTTCAACATCATATATGTCATATCTCCCGCACTGTCCACATACTCATGCGTCCTGGGTGATTTAATCCAGCTACTCAATAGTACTGAACACACTGTGACACAGGGAGCAAATGCCCGCCCTGCATTTAGAGGTCGTTTTTGTTTGTATTGTTGGGTGTTTTAAGCCGTTTTCCACAGCATTCCAGTCATACCACCCCGAAAGTTCACACACTCGTGATCCCTGGTGAATCAACCCAGCTATGCAATAGACCTGAACACAATGTGGGAAGAGAAGCAATTGCCCGCCGTGCTTTAAAATGTCGTTTGCTTGCATTGTTGTGGTTTTAGGCCGTTTCCAACAGCGTGTATGCCCAGTCGCCATCACAGTGCACATACTCATGTTTTCTGGGTGATTCTACCCAGCTAGGCAATAGGACTGAAAACAGTGTTGTAAGAGGGGCCATTGCTCATCATCTTTTCAAAGGTCGTTTTGATTGCGTTGTTTGTTTGTTTAGGCCGTTTTTTCAACAGCATTTATGTTAAATACCCCTCACTGCTGACACACACACACATGCTTCCTGGGTGAATCAACCCATCTACGCGATAGGACTGAAACCAGTGTGGTATAAGGAGCCATTGCTCATCATGTTTTCAAAGGTCAATGTGACTGCACTGTTGGGTTTATAGGCCGTTTTTCAACATCATATATGTCAAATCACACGCACTGTTCACATACTCATGCGTCCTGGGTGATTCAACCCAGCTACTCAATAGTACGAACACACTGTTTGAAAGGGAGCAATTGCCCGCCCTGCTTTCAGAGGTCGTTTTGTTTGTATTCTTGGGTGTTTTAGGCCGTTGTCCACATCATTCCAGTCATATGACCGCGTCAGTTCACACACTCGTGAGATCCCTGGGTGAATCAACCAGCTATGCAATAGACCTGAACACATTGTGGCAAGAGAAGCAATTGCCAGCGATGCTTTAACATGTCGTTGTGTTTGCATTGTAGGGATTTTGATCTTGGAAGCGAGTTGTTGGATGACTAAATAAGTGTGGAAAGTGTATGCATGTGGGAAAGGGTTCATTATGTGTTCACTGGTCTTCGCACCTCTGCAGGCTTAATCCCTTTCTGCGGTACAGTGAACGATTTTCCCATAACCCCGTTCCCACATGCATAAACTCCATATAAATGAACTATCGAAAACATTGTGGTAAAAACAGCCATTGCTCATCATGTTTTCAAAGGTCGTTTTGCTTGCATTGTTGGGGTTTTAGGCCGTTTTCAACAGCATGTATGCCCAATCGCCATCACAGTGCACATACTCATATTTGCTGGGTGATTCTACCCAGCTAGGCAATAGGACTGAAAACAGTGTGGTAAAAGGAGCCATTGCTCATCATGTTTTCAAAGGTCGTTTTGATTGCGTTGTTTATTTTGTTAGGCCGGTTTCAACAGCATTTATGTTAAATACCCCTCACCGCTGACACACACATGCTTCCCGGGTGAATCAACCCATCTACGCGATAGGACTGACAACAGTGTGGTATAAGGAGCCATTGCTCAGCATGTTTTCAAAGGTCAATGTGATTGCATTGTTGGGGTTTATAGGCCGTTTTCAACAGCATGTATGTCTAATCACTCTCTCAAACTTCACACACGCATGGGACTGGGGGTGAATCAACCCAGCTATGCGTTAGGACTGAAAACAGTGTGGAAAGAGTAGCCATTGCTAATCAGGATTTCAAAGGTCGTTTCGTTTGTATTGTTGGGTGTTTTACGCCGTTTTTAACATCATATATGTCATATCTCCCGCACTGTCCACATACTCATGCGTCCTGGGTGATTTAATCCAGCTACTCAATAGTACTGAACACACTGTGACACAGGGAGCAATTGCCCGCCCTGCATTTAGAGGTCGTTTTGTTTGTATGGTTGGGTGTTTTAAGCCGTTTTCCACAGCATTCCAGTCATACCACCCCGTCAGTTCACACACTCGTGATCCCTGGGTGAATCAACCCAGCTATGCAATAGACCTGAACACAATGTGGGAAGAGAAGCAATTGCCCGCCGTGCTTTAAAATGTCGTTTGCTTGCATTGTTGTGGTTTTAGGCCGTTTCCAACAGCGTGTATGCCCAGTCGCCATCACAGTGCACATACTCATGTTTTCTGGGTGATTCTACCCAGCTAGGCAATAGGACTGAAAACAGTGTTGTAAGAGGGGCCATTGCTCATCATGTTTTCAAAGGTCGTTTTGATTGCGTTGTTTGTTTGTTTAGGCCGTTTTTTCAACAGCATTTATGTTAAATACCCCTCACTGCTGACACACACACACACATGCTTCCTGGGTGAATCAACCCATCTACGCGATAGGACTGAAACCAGTGTGGTATAAGGAGCCATTGCTCATCATGTTTTCAAAGGTCAATGTGACTGCACTGTTGGGTTTATAGGCCGTTTTTCAACATCATATATGTCAAATCACACGCACTGTTCACATACTCATGCGTCCTGGGTGATTCAACCCAGCTACTCAATAGTACGAACACACTGTGAGAAAGGGAGCAATTGCCCGCCCTGCTTTCAGAGGTCGTTTTGTTTGTATTCTTGGGTGTTTTAGGCCGTTGTCCACATCATTCCAGTCATATGACCGCGTCAGTTCACACACTCGTGAGATCCCTGGGTGAATCAACCCAGCTATGCAATAGACCTGAACACATTGTGGCAAGAGAAGCAATTGCCAGCGATGCTTTAACATGTCGTTGTGTTTACATTGTAGGGATTTTGATCTTGGAAGCGAGTTGTTGGATGACTAAATAAGTGTGGAAAGTGTATGCATGTGGGAAAGGGTTCATTATGTGTTCACTGGTCTTCGCACCTCTGCAGGCTTAATCCCTTTCGGCGGTACAGTGAACGATTTTCCCATAACCCCGTTCCCACATGCATGAACTCCATATAAATGAACTATTGAAAACATTGTGGTAAAAACAGCCATTGCTCATCATGTTTTCAAAGGTCGTTTTGCTTGCATTGTTGGGGTTTTAGGCCGTTTTCAACAGAATGTATGCCCAATCGCCACCACAGTGCACATACTCATATTTGCTGGGTGATTCTACCCAGCTAGGCAATAGGACTGAAAACAGTGTGGTAAAAGGAGCCATTGCTCATCATGTTTTCAAAGGTCGTTTTGATTGCGTTGTTTATTTTGTTAGGCCGGTTTCAACAGCATTTATGTTAAATACCCCTCACCGCTGACACACACATGCTTCCTGGGTGAATCAACCCATCTACGCGATAGGACTGACAACAGTGTGGTATAAGCAGCCATTGCTCAGCATGTTTTCAAAGGTCAATGTGATTGCATTGTTGGGGTTTATAGGCCGTTTTCAACAGCATTTATGTCCAATCACTCTCTCAAACTTCACACACGCATGGGACTGGGTGAATCAACCCAGCTATGCGTTAGGACTGAAAACAGTGTGGAAAGAGTAGCCATTGCTAATCATGATTTCAAAGGTCGTTTCCGTTTGTATTGTTGGGTGTTTTACGCCGTTTTCAACATCATATATGTCATATCTCCCGCACTGTCCACATACTCATGCGTCCTGGGTGATTTAATCCAGCTACTAAATAGTACTGAACCCACTGTGACACAGGGAGCAATTGCCCGCCCTGCATTTAGAGGTCGTTTTGTTTGTATTGTTGGGTGTTTTAAGCCGTTTTCCACAGCATTCCAGTCATACCACCCCGTCAGTTCACACACTCGTGATCCCTGGGTGAATCAACCCAGCTATGCAATAGACCTGAACACAATGTGGGAAGAGAAGCAATTGCCCGCCGTGCTTTAAAATGTCGTTTGCTTGCATTGTTGTGGTTTTAGGCCGTTTCCAACAGCGTGTATGCCCAGTCGCCATCACAGTGCACATACTCATGTTTTCTGGGTGATTCTACCCAGCTAGGCAATAGGACTGAAAACAGTGTTGTAAGAGGGGCCATTGCTCATCATGTTTTTCAAAGGTCGTTTTGATTGCGTTGTTTGTTTGTTTAGGCCGTTTTTTCAACAGCATTTATGTTAAATACCCCTCACTGCTGACACACACACACACATGGGTGAATCCTTAAAAGAAAGAAAGAAAGAATTTCTGGGGAGATTGAGTTTAGGAACTTTGGCCACATGTACATACTAAGAACTTTGGAAATTATAGTTAGAAGTTGGGAAATTAAGAAGAATTATTGGAACTGAGACTTGAGAACTAATGCCGTAAAAGTTATTGTGAATGATAGAGTTATAGGATAGAAGTTATAAAGTGAAGATGAACGTGTGATAGTTAATGAATATAAGTAATAAAGGATAATTAAATAGAGTAACAAATACAGTGTTATGATTTAGCGATATATCCCCAGATATTATAGTGGAAAACATCCCCCGGTGACATATGGTGGAGTTAATCCTCGTAGCGATCTTTCGGACTCTAACGTGAAATTGTGTAGTAATTTATATGTGTTTTGAATATGCCAAGGAGAGCACCCAACATGAACATTCCAGTGCCAAAGTATGAAAATGGTGAAGATGCAAAGTTTTTTCTTGAAAAATTTGAAGGTGTCGCTAAATTATGTGAATAGACAAATGAGCAGAAGTGTTTACAACTTTGTTTAGGTTTGCCAAAAAGTGCTCAGGACTGGTTTCTTAATCAAACTGAGGAAACTAAATCAAATTTTGATGTGCTTAAATCTTCTTTCGAAAATAGATTTGGAACAGTTTTCAATAGATCAAAATTGTATAATGAATTTGTTTTATTAAAACAAGAATCGAGAAGTGTAGTCGACTTTGTTGAAGAGGTCGTTTCATGTGGGAGAAAGCTACACAAACCAGAGCAGGAAATATTGGACAAAGTGCTCCATGGATTGAATTTGGAAATACGAAAACATGTGCTAATGAAGGAACCAAGGACAATTGAAGAAATAACGTATCTAGCAAAACTGGCAGAGACAGTCTCATGTGACACCATTCCATCTCACACGGGATACAGACCTGACAGGAATCAACAGATGTATCCCAAAGGAAGAGAAGCTAGAAGAGAAAATTGTGTTCATTGTGATAGGTACAACCATTTATCTATGGATTGCTGCTTTAGAAATGCCACTTGTTATGTATGTAAAGAAATAGGACACCATTCCAGGATCCATCATAACAGATTGGGGTACCGGGTACGCGCCTATCCTAAAACAAATGAAGGATGTGCAAAATAAGGGAAAAGATAAATTTAAAAAAAATCAAAAGATAAAAATGTCAAATGTGAACAGGATTGGGGATAAAAACAATCATATAGATGTAAGAGTTGGAAATCTGACTGTCGCCGCAATGGTGGATAGGTGAGCCACTATTTCTTGTATTTCTTATGATTTATATAAGAAAAGTGGCCTCAAAAAGCAATATCCCCTTCAAAAGTCAAATAAAAAAATGCGCACATGCGGCAGATGGATCAGAAATGCCAATTTTAGGTCAAATTTCATCATCAGTTTCAATAAATAGACTCGAGTTAACTCAGAAATTCCACATTTTCAAAAGGCTCAATCAATCAGTTATTTTAGGCAGAGATTTTCTAAAAGAACAAAATGCATGGGTAGATTTTGGGAAGGATTTAATAGAACTACAAGGTGGCTTAGTGGTCACACAAATGTTTTCTAATCCAAGAAAATCTAATTTAGCTAGGCTAGTTAATAGGATAAGCATTCCTCCGCAAACATGCACTATTGCTAAAATTAGGATTAAAAATCGTAACACACAAGGGTTAGGTATGATTGATCCAATTAGGACACTTCCAAATACAATTTCTGTCATAGGAGCAAGAGCAATAGTAAATATAAGTAGAGGTGCAACTTGCATGCAATTAATGAATCCCACTAACAATTGGATACATATAAACAGTAATGAACCCGTAGCCAGAGTTGATGTTATAAGGACAAGCAATATTGTAGGAAAGGATGATGAAAATATTGTGGAGAGTGAAATGAACAAAGGCAGAAGTAAATATGATATCAACCAAACATGTATTGAAATTGCCAAGTCAATAGGAATTGATTTGTCGGAATCTAATTTGGATGAAAACCAAAAATTACAACTATTGACATTAGTAGGAAAGAATAGGGATGTGTTCGCAACTTGTACTGCAGAGTTAGGTCATACAAATTATTTTCCACATATAATTGAAACAGGAGATGCTCCCCCAGTTAGGCGACCTCAATATAGAACTTCTCCTACAGAAAAACAGGAAATTGAGAGACAAATAGAAGACTTAGAGAAAAATGGGATTATAACAAAATCTATTACATTATGGCAAAGTCCCGTAGTCTTAGTAAAGAAGAAATCAGGTGATTACCGATTTGCAATTGACTACAGGGGTGTGAACAAAGTAACACAGCCTATCAGTTTTCAAATTACACATTTTCAAGATGTGGTTGATTCATTAGGTCAATCTAAGTCTTCATTTTACTCTGTTTTGGATATGGCACAAGGCTATTGTCAAATACCTTTAGACCCAGAAACAAAGCATAACAAGAGCTGTCGGAGGACAGCGCGCTCGACTATTCCACCGCTTATGTAAGTTACTGAGATAATGGACTCTAATGTAGTTGCATGCAAAACATTAACCACAATTTCTTAGTGGGTGATAATTTGCATTATATGCAGGATAGTGTTATTTAACATGATTTTTTCATAGGTGTGATGGTTAGAAAGGGTTGTATAACATTTCAATGGAATGCATTAAGTAGTTACTAAGATATGGACTCTTAATGTAGTTGCACGCAAACCTTTAACCATAAATTATATGTAAAAAAAGGGCAACAATTTGCACCATATACAGGATAGAGTTACCTTAATTGGTTGTGTTTATAGTTGTGCAATTGGGAAAGGTTGTATAAAGTTTCAATACAATTTTTCAAGTTGTTACTGAGATTACACTAAATGTAGTTGCAAAACTTTAACCAGAATTTCTTAGTCCAAAAAGGTCCATAACTTGCATAAAAATGCTGGATAGAGTAATCATACTTGATTGTTTACATAGATGTGATGGTTGGTAAGGGCTGTATAAAGTTTCAATGCAATGCATCAAGTAATTAATAAGAGATGGTCTCTTTATGTAGTTGCATGCAAAACTTTAACCAGAATTTAAAGTCCAAAAAGGCCATAACTTGCTTAAAATGCAGGATAGAGTTATCCTACTTAATAATCTACACAGGTGGGATAGTTAGGTAGGGTTGTAAAAAGTTTCAATGCAATGTATCAAGTAAATACTGAGATATGGACTCTTAATTTAGTTGCACGTAAAACTTTAACCAGAATTTCTAAGTAAAAAAAATGCCATAACTTGCATAAAATGCAAGAGTTATTTAACTTGATAACCTACAAAGGTGTGATAGTTGGGTAGGGTTGTAGAAAGTTTCAATGTAATGCATCAAGTAAACACTGAGATATGGACTATTAATTTAGTTGCACGCAAAACTTTAACCAGAATTCCTAAGTAAAAAAAGGGCCATAACTTGCATATAATGCCAGATAGAGTTATCTAATTTAATAATCTACAAAGGTGTGATAGTTTGGCAGGGTTGTAGAAAGTTTCAATGCAATGCAACAAGTAAATACTGAGATATTGACTGTTAATTTAGTTGCACACACAACTTTAACCAGAATTTATAAGTAAAAAAAGGGCCATAACTTGCATAAAATGCCGGATAGAGTTATTTAACTTGATAATCTACATAGGTGTGATAGTTGGGTAGGGATGTATAAAGTTTCAATGCAATGCAATAAGTAAATACTGAGATATGGACTGTTAATTTAGTTGCACGCAAAACTTTAACCAGAATTTCTAAGTAAAAAAAGGGCCATAACTTGCATAAAAGGCATGATATAGTTATCTAACTTGATAATGTACATAGGTGTGATAGTTGGGTAGGGTTGTATAAAGTTTTAATGCAATGCATCAAGTAAATACTGAGATATGGACTCTTAATTAAGTTGCACGCAAAACTTTAACCAGAATTTCTAAGTAAATAAGGGCCATAACTTGCATAAAATGCAGGATAGAGTTATCTAACTTGATAATGTACATAGGTGTGATAATTTGGTAGGGTTGTAGAAAGTTTCAATGCAATACATGTAGTATTTAAGTACTTGCATGCAAAACCTTAACCAAAGTGTGACGTGGACGCCGACGCCAGGGTGAGTAGTATAGCTCTCATATTCTTCGAATAGTCGAGCTAAAAATGAAGGAGTAGTTCAATATGGTGTCTATTTAAAATGTTTAAATGAAACAGGTGATGGCATACATGTGATACATTAATGTTGATAAAATAACAACAATACCATTAAATATCTTTGCATTGAGTTTCCCTTGCAGTACATTATAGGTGGCATTTTGAAGAAGTTGTTCATTGGTTGTACCTACATTTAGGACAATTCAGTTGTTTCAAAAATATATTATGTATTTCTTACTGAATTATCAGTATCATTTCTGGTTTGTTCTTTTTAGCTTAACATGTTTTGTTTTTAATATTAAGTCGGGTTATGATTTAGCGATATATCCCCAGATATTATAGTGGAAAACATCCCCCGGTGACAGTTTTCTTATGAATGCAATGCATGTTGTCAATATTTACAAACATATTAGACCTAAATATGCTTTAATTTGTTCAATTTACTTAGGAAACCAGATTTGAAACCTTAGAAATTATCAATATCATAAATGTGCTTAGAGTTTATATCATTTAAGTACTTATCTTAGAAGTTTAAGCGTTAATAGAAATAGGTCTCAACAACTACTGTACAACTTAATAACAGTAAAAATCCCATTGTTAACTCAATTCAAAATATATCCCAGAAATGGAACTATAACAAAATACCTGTCACAAACATTACTCTTTTCAGTCTGTAGATGTAAGGGAGGTAAACCCCAAAGACTTACTCACACAAACTAGCTGTATCCAAATAGTTTTAATTGCAAACACAAATACCCAGACACCTGAAATATGACCCTACATCCCTCTGATAAGAATCCATTTCATGATAAAACATGCAGTCCAACCCATTGTTTTCTAGAATTAGTATTGCTTACAACTAGTGAACATGAGAGATATTAAAAGGAATTATAAACACAGCTACAGGCTTAATAAAAAGAGGAAATATACC
Organism: Serripes groenlandicus; assembly: GCA_031761405.1. Classification (NCBI taxonomy): domain Eukaryota; kingdom Metazoa; phylum Mollusca; class Bivalvia; order Cardiida; family Cardiidae; genus Serripes; species Serripes groenlandicus. The sequence goes on along the minus strand of JASEVX010000004.1, from coordinate 126,892,165 downwards.
TATTTTAAAAAGGGAAATACCTATACTTTGAAAAGGTGGAGTAGTTTTAGTGACACTTGTGCTGAATCTGACAGTATTCCTTGACCTTCTGATGAATATTCACATATACGGACTGAGGCTGAGGATGTAACTTCACTAAGGAGACTTCACGCATCAGTTGCACAAGACGTACTTCATGCTAGTGGTTTATAGTCTGGACCAACTGTACCATTTAAGCTGAGACCATCAACATGAACAGGCACTGTAGAGAATACAAATTTTTCATCAAAAGTCAGTGACAGTACATCAGTCAAAAATGAAAATGCCATTATAAATCTGCAAATGCTTGAAAATGCATTTAATAGCCTTAACGAACATAACTATGACAACGCAAGTCTGAAACTGAGAGTGATTGACGGGAAAGGCCTTTGCATAACACTACAACTGAAATGTAAGAAGTGCAACTTTGTTTCGCATGAACTGCCACTGTTTTATAGTGTAAAGAACCAGGGACAAACCACAGGGATCCTGAACAACTGCCTTGTTCTGCCAGTCCTCGGTTCAAAATTGGGGATAAGTTACATTCCGCTTATGCTAGCCTGCTTAAATATCCAAGCACTAGACAAGTGAGGATTGCAAAGAAAATTCCACTCCCTCACAAATGAAGTTGAAAAAATTAGAGAAGAATCAGAACTATGTTAAACAAGTTAAGAATCTTGCAGGAAGAACAGATGGAACTCACCTGGAATATGATGTGTCCTACACCAGTCGGCCACAGGCAGGCGGTATAACTGCCACTCAATGTTTTGCACCTACAGTTGAAAAAACAACTTTTAAACAGTTGCCAGTAGACATTCAAGTTGGAAACAAGTTGTGTCCTTGAAAGTTGTGTAACCATTTGAATAGAAATTTTAAGAACAATTACAGTAGTGATCAAACCATAAATGAGGCTGAAACCTCATTCCTTAAAGCAACCATAAAAATATAGAGAGCAAAAACATTCTGAATGTACAGTCCATAACAACTGATGGCAGTCAATCACTCGCAAAAGCCATGCACTCTCAAACAGCAACCGCCAGAAGCATATAAATCAATACAAATGCTTCATCCACAACATGCCTAACTTTCACAAACATCTCAGGGCAGCCAATATCAAAGCCCCTTCAGGAGAGAACAGAAAGGAGTATACAAAAATTCTTGCTTCCCTGCGGGATAGGATGCGCATGGAACTAAGCCGCTTGAGGGTCCCCGCCAAATCTAGGGACCATTATCACAGCTGTGCAGAAAACGCCATAACAAAGGTACTGGACTGTTTCCATGGAAACCATTCTAATTGCAGAAAGGTGTCAGCAGTATGCATTTCTCACCTTTAAACTTACAAAATGACATATCTACCATATGGTCAGTACATGAAACTGTCAATGAAAGACAGAGAAATAATTTCTAAAGTTATTTCACAATACTGTGGTGCGAAACAGTGTGAATGATCCAATTTACAAATTTGCTAAAAACTGTGAGAAAATCTCAATGTACCATGCAAACCGAAAATGATCCTTACAATACAAAAGTACGAGATACTCGAAACGACCTCGAATTGCAAATAGAGAACTTTTCAAACAATCTCTATACAAATCAACAACTGTTGCAAGTGCAGATCACTCTTATGGTATTAATTTAGGGTAATCATTATACAGTTGCCAACTCTGAACAGTGTAGGCAAAGATCAGCCTGTACATCCACACATGCTGATCTCGGTCTACACTGTTCACAAAAGCAAACTTGTATATTCTCGCACGGACAGGCTCAATTACATAAGTTATACGTGAACAGTGTAGATTTTGTGAACACTGTAGGACCAGATCAGCAAATGCAGATGTACAGGCTGATCTTATCATGATCTACAATGTTCAAGAAAGCAAATGTGTACCTTTTCGCTCAATTATTTCTTGAACAGTGTAGCAAACTTGCACCATACCAGGTCGCCCTGACAGACGTAATTATGTTAGTACTTTGTGACCAGACTGTGCGAATGTATAGGTTGATCTGGTCCTACACTGTTCACAAAATTCAATGTGTACCTTTTCATTCGCAAGGTGTTGAATTTTAGAAAAGGAAAACGAAAGGAAACAAAAATGTATCGTAACAGTTTGAATAGGAAATGGAACCAGAATTATACGGAACAGTGTTATCATACCTTACAGTAGGCACCTAGCATATGCATAATGGCCGCAACATTCGCTTTCATTTTTACACCTCAACCGGCTATTATTTACACGCTGTGGCTCGTATGAAAGGTGATTAAGGGACAGACATAACCTATTATGGCAAATATGTGACACATGCATTTGTGAATTTGACAGAAAGAATACCATGTACTTTCACTTTAATATGTATACCCCGAAACCGTATTTGGAGTAAACCCTATCCACCTGAGGTGCACAGACCTGTCCAAATGTTGCAGTTTTCCACAAACTTAGTTCGTTTATTAATAGCAGAGCTTAAGAAGCGTCTTTCTTCATTTGTAATATCATAAGTTTTGAAAATTGCACCCATTATACTTATATAATAAGAGAAAAAAACAAAATATTGATGTATTTCACGATAATTAAGCATAAACATAAACGACATTTAACACAATTGATCCATTAAAAAGAATATTTTGATAAATGTTTGTGGAAAATGTTGTAAATAAGTTTGTTGTATACCAAAACATTGTTATTTTGTGAAAAAAAATAATCAATGAAGCATGAATTACTCTTTTCCGTCATTTTCATTTTTTTTAAGGAGTTAAGAAATGCATCTTGAAGAATAATCCAACTGTAACTACCTGTGTTCACCGTTGTCCTCAGTGATTTGACTAGTAGTAGAGGTATTTATAGATTCCTGCAACTCTGTCAAATCAAGTTCAGCAGATATCTGTTCCTGTAATTTGTAAAGTGAACACAAATCATTCAGAATAATCTAAAATGTGCCCTGTTATCAAGTAAGCCAAAGGAAATGTCAGTTCGCATCTAACACAGCTGATAGATACCAGTACTTTCATTTACCCACAGTTAGCATGACAAAAAATTACGTTCCTTTTATAAACAAACAGAACATACAATGAATGTAATTTGAAAAACGTATCTTGTAAAGAATTTAAAGCAAAATTAAACTTATCAACATAGGAACAAATCTTTTATATGCACAAAGTGCACTGTACAAGTATCAGCTGTACTAAGTTACAAGGTATAGTCAAAATTATGCATGTCTTGTAAAAAAAGACCAGTACAAAGTATTGATATTTTTACATACTTACCAAGGTTTTTGAGGCTCTCTCCAACACCTTTTTTGGGGTTTTCCTTGGTTTTTTGGTGCTGGATTCCAACTCGACCTAAAATATGTTTATTTCTTGCTTCAGTGTTAATATACAGATAAACACATGTAATTTTCTAATGTTATCACATTACGCATATATTCTGAACTTAATAGCTCAAATTACCCATAATACAAAATGGACAGCGACTAATTCAAAGTTGACACTTCATGTATCTTATATTCAAATACAGTTGCAATTTGGCAATTATTGTGCCCAATAAGCCAAACAGTTTGGTTTTCTTGGAAAATGTTTCCAAATTTTTTTTTTGGAAGCTTGGCTCAAACAATCATAGCTACAACTTTCCTGGAATTGATGATTGATAACTATATATGCAAATGACAAAAATATAGGAACTTTGTTACCTTTTTTGTTTGTTTTCTTTTTTCAGTATTTCCATTATCCTTTGCATTTTTCCTTCAAGCTGGAGAAAATAAATTTTAAAGCATATAATGATTGTTAATGAGACTTCTCTCAGATCATTGATGAGTTTGGATACACTGATGTATAATGATAATCCTAAACTGCACATTATATAAAACCAATTTTATGGCATGACAGGATGCATCATTTTAAAAATTACTAAGCATTAATGATAAAATGGGCTTGATGAAAGACTAGATAAAAAACAATTGAAATGGCAGATAATCTTTAAACAAGAGCACCGCGTACGGCACAGCCGCTCGACTGATAGAAAACAGAAGAGAAAAAAAGCTGAGCTAAACAAAAAACCTTAACCTGACGACCACGCCGCCGCCGCCACCGACGACGCCAGGGTCATGACGATAGCTCTCGTTTTTTCCAAAAGTCGAGCTAAAAAACTATATGTTTCAAATAAAACAAGTTTGTCAAATATTTTAAATATAAACACACAATGTTACTGATAGTGCGCCAAGGGTACTTTTGGTTGAACTGGATTGGATAAACACACAATGTTACTGATAGTGCGCCAAGGGTACTTTTAGTTGAACTGGATTGGATAAACATACAATGTTACTGATAGTGCGCCAAGGGTAGTTTTGGTTGAACTTGATTGGATAAACACACAATGTTACTGATAGTGCGCCAAGGGTACTTTTAGCTGAACTGGATTGGATAAACACAGCGCACCAAGGGTACTTTTAGTTGAACTGGATTGGATAAACACACAATGTTACTGATAGTGCGCCAAGGATTCTTTTGGTTGAACTGGATTGGATAAACACACAATGTTACTGATAGTGCGCCAAGGGTACTTTTGGTTGAACTGGATTGGATAAACACACAATGTTGCTGATAGTGCGCCAAGGGTACTTTTGATTAAACTTGATTGGATAAACACACAATGTTACTGATAGTGCGCCAAGGGTACTTTTAGCTGAACTGGATTGGATAAACACAGCGCGCCAAGGGTACTTTTAGTTGAACTGGATTGGATAAACACACAATGTTACTGATAGTGTGCCAAGGGTACTTTTGGTTGAACTGGATTGGATAACCACACAATTTTACTGATAGTGTGTCAAGGGTACTTTTGGTTGAACTGGATTTGATAAACACACAATGTTACTGATAGTGCGCCAAGGGTACTTTTGATTGAACTGGATTGGATAAACACACAATGTTACTGATAGTGCGCCAAGGGTACTTTTGATTGAACTGGATTGGATAAACACACAATGTTACTGATAGTGCGCCAAGGGTTCCTTGATTGAACTGGATTGGATAAACACAGCGCGCCAAGAATACTTTTAGTTGAACTGGATTGGATAAACACACAATGTTACTGATAGTGCACCAAGGGTACTTTTGGTTGAACTGGGTTGGATAAACACACAATGTTACTGATAGTGCGCCATGGGTACTTTTGATTGAACTGGATTAGATAAACACACAATGTTACTGATAGTGCGCCAATGGTACTTTTGATTGAACTGGATTGGATAAACACAGCGCGCCAAGGGTACTTTTAGTTGAACTGGATTGGATAAACACACAATGTTACTGATAGTGCACCAAGGGTACTTTTGGTTGAACTGGATTGAATAAACACACAATTTTACTGATAGTGTGTCAAGGGTACTTTTGGTTGAACTGGATTGGATACACACACAATGTTACTGATAGTGCGCCAAGGGTACTTTTGATTGAACTGGATTGGATAAACACACAATGTTACTGATAGTGCGCCAAGGGTACTTTTGATTGAACTGGATTGGATAAACACAGCGCGCCAAGGGTACTTTTAGTTGAACTGGATTGGATAAACACACAATGTTACTGATAGTGTGCCAAGGGTACTTTTGGTTGAACTGGATTGGATAACCACACAATTTTACTGATAGTGTGTCAAGGGTACTTTTGGTTGAACTGGATTGGATAAACACACAATGTTACTGATAGTGCGCCAAGGGTACTTTTGATTGAACTGGATTGGATGAACACAGCGCGCCAAGGGTACTTTTAGTTGAACTGGATTGGATAAACACACAATGTTACTGATAGTGCACCAAGGGTACTTTTGGTTGAACTGGGTTGGATAAACACACAATGTTACTGATAGTGCGCCAAGGGTACTTTTGATTGAACTGGATTGGATAAACACACAATGTTACTGATAGTGTGCCAAGGGTACTTTTGATTGAACTGGATTGGATAAACACAGCGCGCCAAGGGTACTTTTAGTTGAACTGGATTGGATAAACACACAATGTTACTGATAGTGCACCACGGGTACTTTTGGTTGAACTGGGTTGGATAAACACACAATGTTACTGATAGTGCGCCAAGGGTACTTTTGATTGAACTGGATTGGATAAACACACAATGTTACTGATAGACCTTTCCCACCTGCAGATGCATTTTAACACATCTGCAGCAGAAGACTTTTGAAAACATTGTGATAAAAGGAGAAATTGCTCATAAGTAGTTTGCATCATATTTGTTGTATTTCATATTTCAAAGATGACAATAGTAAATTTACCTTTAGGTTACATGGGTCACACCTTGCAAAAATTAAAGTTTTGAGGTTTTTAAATTAATGTCAATAACTATCGCATTTAACAAGATTTTCTACAATATGGCCTAGTGACCTAGCTTATGACCATACATGCTCCATATTCAAACTCAGCCTAGATATCAAGACAAACATTCTGACATGCACCTTCCAGAGTGTTAACAAGATTGTCATTTAATTTGACTTAGTGCCCTAGTTTTTGACCCCACATGACTCATATTCAAACTTGCCTAACTTGGCCTAGATATCATCAAGACAAAGTTTCTGACAAGTCAAAAATGCTATCTCTATAGTGTTAACAAGATTGTTCTACAATTTGGCCTAGTTACCTAGTTTATGACCGAAAATGATCCATATTCAAACTTAGCCTAGATATCATCAAGACAAATATTCTGACAAAGTTCCAACATGCTAAAGCCAATAATGTGGCTTCCAGAGTGTTAACAAGATTGTTCTTCAATTTGGCCCAGTGACCTAGTTTTTGACCTGATATGACCCATATTAGAACTTGTCCTAGATATCATCAAGACAAACTTTCTGACAAATTTTCGAGCTGCTCAAGTAAAAAATGCGATCTCTTTAGTGTTAACAATATTTTTTGACCTGACCAACCCATAATCAAAGTCAGCCTAGATATCATCAAGACAAATATTTTGACAAAGATTCAACATGCTCAAGCCAAAAATGTGGCTTCCAGAGTGTTAACAATATTTTTTCTTAAATTTGACCTAGTGACCTAGTTTTTGATCCAACATGACCTATATTCAAACTTGGCCTAAATTTCATCAAGACAAACTTTCTGACAAAGTTTCAAGCTGCTGAAGTCAAAAAAGAGGTCTCTATAGTGTTGACAAGATTTGTCTCAAATTTGGCCTAGTGACCTAGTTTTTGACCAGACATGACTTATACTTCAACTTAGCCTAGTTATCATCAAGACAAACATTCTAGTGAAGTTTCAACATGTTAACGTTAAAAACACGGTTTCCAGAGTATTAACAAGATTTTCCATCAATTTGGCATAGTAACCTAGTTTTTGACCTGACATGACCTTTATTCAAACTTGGCCTAGATATTACTAAGACAAACATTCTGACAAAGTTTCAACATGCTCAAGTTTAAAATACGGCTTCCAGAGTGTTAACAAGATTCATTTAATTTGATCTAGTGACCTAGTTTGTGACTGCACATGACCAGTTTCGAACTTGGCCTAGATTTGATGGAGATATATGTTCTGATAAACTTTCATGAAGATTGGATGCTATATACTGCCTCTAGAGGGTTAACAAGCAAATGTTGACGAAGAACGACGCACGATGGACAAAAGGCGATCACAAAAACTCACCTTGAGCACTTCTTGCTCTGGTGAGCTATAAAAATTAAAACATTTCGACAAAAGGAGAAATTGCTTGTTTTGAGCAATTTATTCTTTTGTCACAATGTTTTCAAAAATTGTCTGCTGCAGAGGTTTCAGAAAGCAACTATATGTGGGAAAGGGTTAAATATTGGCAGACTGGAAAAGTCTCTAAAGAGACTGTAGGGTAGGTATACACAGCCAAGTATTCTCTATTTCCTACAATCCCTTAAACACTACATTATCTTGATCAAGCAATGGAAACAAATTACTTTCTTGCCAACTGCTGTTACTCCATGTACATCTTTTAATCCTTTCTCAACACTGTTTGATGCCACTGCAACAGACTACTTTTGAAAACATACTAAACAAGCAATCTCTCTTTTTGCCACAATGTTTTCAACTTTTTTCAGTAATTATAACCTTCATTTTCCTTAAATTTTGCCTAGATAACTTCAAAGTCGTCTGCTGCTGGTTTGTTGTTTGTGAGATTAATAACAAATGATTGATTGTTTGGTGTTTTACACCACTTTGAAAGATTTTTCAGTTATATCACAGCATTTCCCTGGTAAGTTACAAGTACTACTGTTCCATTTATCCTGACACCAGCCACTCAGTCAAAATACTAACCCTGTGGCCCTGACCGCCAAGAAGGGCAGCCATTACTAACATTGTAAGGTCTTTGGTATGATCCGGCCAAGGATGGAACCTGCGACCTCCCGCACCTCATGCCGATGCTCTACCACTACATGACTGAGGAGGTCAAATCACAAATGAAGACAAATGAAATGAGAAATTCAGTCCTATCAGAAACATTTAAAGGTAAAATAGAAATTCATCATTATGAGCACATGTGTAGGTTAAAGGGACACATACAATTATTATTGAAAAGATGAAAATAGTGAGAGTAAATGTAAACATTAACATGAAAAAAATAAATATTGTTCACACATTACATTATCATCTTTAGCATGTACGCTGGCTCCAGCATCTATCAGCATCTGCACACATTCAACCATTCCATTACTAGCAGCATCCATTATCGGTGTCAGACCGCCACATTCCGCTCCGCCCCGGTCATTAATGTTGGCCCATTTATCTATGAGCAACTTCATTATTATACTAAATCCAAAGTTTGAAGCCTCATGTAACGGGGTCCATCCTCCGTTGTCCCTCACATTCACAGGATGGCCCTGAATTGAACAGTTATGGGTTTATTGGATTGAACCTGTGATGCCTGGTTCCAAAACCCCAATGGTAACCATTTGGCCATGGCAGAGTCCTCAATAAAACAAGGCATGTGTCACCTGCCAATAAGACTATTTGAAGGAACACATGTGTCACCTGCCAATAAAATTATTTGAAGGAACACATGTGTCACCTGCCAATAAGATTATTTGATTATCTGCCAATAAGTCAACTCAATGACTGACAGAAAAGTGATTGCACAGGCAAGCAACAAAATAAGTGATGCTGGTAGTAGAAAATAACGTTTGAAAACATTGCGGCAAAACCAAAAATGGCTAAAAATGAGCAACTGTCCTTTTCTAACAATGTTTTCAACTCTGTATCATAATTATACTTACAATTTGCCAGCCACTGCTTTTTCTAAGATTTGTTTATAGTAGATGACTTTCAAAATGTTCTATCAAGTTAAAATTTAACAATATAAAGTAAATACAAACTAAAACAATATCCTATCAGATCTTCGCTATTATCAATATAGATTATATATTTCTTCTGCAGTTTTAACATCTTCCTACATAACTACTATTAAAGATCTAGCTCCTATGGCTTCAGAGGAGATATGTTTGAAAGTTTCCACGATATAATTCTTTGTCAAATTATAAGTCCAAGGGTTGAGTTTATCTGCCTCGGCTGTGATTTCTATATGATGTTTTGCATGCATGCCTAAGTACAAAGCAAGGATCTATGAAGGATCTATGAAGGACTTCGTCTTTACACTGTTGGAAATATAACCTTAACCATGGCACCCCTAGGATAGTACAATAATAGACAGACATGCTTACTTTCTTGGTGTAGAGGTAGAGCGCCTACCTCTGGTGCAGAAGGTCACAGGTTTGATCCAAGGCTGGGTCATACCAAAGACTTTGAAAAAAAATGGTAGTAATGACTGCCCTTCTTGAAGCTCATGATTGTGCGGTTAGCATTACAACTGACACGCTGTTGTAAGTATAAATGGACCAGTAGTACTGGTAGCTTTCCCACGAAACCCCATGATATAACTTTACAAGAGGCTCAAGAAGGCCAGTATCGCTCCACTGCATTAGGCAACAAGAGGGCCATGATGGCCCTATATCGCTCACCTGAGTAAGTGTTTTAGGGTCCTAATTTAATTGCTCTACAAAAACCAGAAAGAAGGTCAAAAAGTCATGGTGAAGGTCACCCAAAGACAATGATGATATTTGATTATAAAATATCACGATAAGGTCATGGTCACATGTTTATAAATCAATGTAAAGGACATGTGACAAATAAATGAAGTTTTGATTGTGTTCACAAAGTAAATTATAACAATTTTGGTTTTCAAAAGGAACCGAGCTCTCATGTATATCTAGCTACTGAATAGGTTTGGTAAACATCGGATAATAAATGAAGTTTTGATCGTGTTCACAAAGTCAATTATAAAGGGCCATAATTCAGTCATGCATGGACGGATCTGGCTGTTTCTCAAAAGGAACGGAGCTCTCATGTACATCAAGCTACTGTATAAGTTTGGTAAACATCGAATAATTAATAATGTCTAACTTGTTCACAAGTTTAATTATAACAATTTTACCAATTTTAAAGGGCCATAATCCCGTATGCATAGATGGATCTGGCTTGTTTTCGAAAGGAATCGAGCTATCATGTATATCTAGCTACTGTATACGTTTGGTAAACATCAGATAATAAATCTTGTTCACAAGGTCAATTATAACAATTTTGCCAATTTTAAAGGGCCATAATCCAGTCATGCATAAACGGATCTGGCTGGTTTTTGAAAGGAACCAAGCTCTCATGTATATCTAGCTACTGTAAAGGTAATCATCGGATAATAAATGATGATTTTAACTTGTTTACAAGGTCAATTATAACAAATTTACCAATTTTAAAGGGCCATAATCCCGTATGCATAGATGGATCTTGCTGGTTTTCATGTATATCTAGCAACTGAATAAGTTTGGTGAACATCGGATAATAAATGAAGACTTTATCGTGTTCACAAGAAATTGTGGACAGACGAAGGACGACGGACGATCACAAAAGCTCACCTTGTCACTATGTGACAGATGAGCTAAAAATTAAATAACATTAGATATACAAAGCCAAACAAGCCCCTCTGCCTGGCAGCTATGTTTTTGGACTAATAAACATGGCTTGAAGGAATCTGAAGGAACATTTCTATCAAATTATTTGGAAATCAGCCTGATACTTTTGGAGAAGATTTTTAAAGTTTTCACAATAGCCTTCAAAGCAAAGCAGCCTTGCCCTTTGGCAGCCATGTTTTTGACCAATCAACATGGTTTGGAGGAATCTGGTTGAGGGTCACCCAAGGAACATTTCTTCAAAACTATTTGAAAATTGACCTACATGTTTGTGAGGAGAAGTTTTTTTTCTTTTGGTCGCCATGGAAACCAGTATTCTACATGAATCCAAAACATTTGAAGGAATTTAGGAGAGGTCTTAGAGATGGTGCTTTCATCCCAATGTACTCCACAGTTACAGAGGAAAAGTCATTTGAAGCAAAAACAAGAGGGCCATGATGGCCCTATATCACTCACCTGATTTTATTTTTTTCACTTTAGCCATATAAGCCCGGCCCCCTGGCGGCCATAGTTTTCGACCAATCAACATGGTCTGAAGGAATCTGATAGAGGGTCACCCTAGAAATATTTCTACAACATTATTTGAAAATCGGCCAAACACTTTTGGAGGAGAAGATTTTTTAAGTTTTCACTCAAGCCATATCAGGCAAAATAGCCTTTGCCCCCTGGTGGCCATGTTTTTCAACCAATCAACATGGCTTGAAGGAATCTGATAGTGGGTCACTTAAGGAACATTCTGAATCTTTATCTTGAAAAATACTGAGAGGTCGTTGACCTTCTCCAGGAGCGAATGTAAAGGTAGAATTTCTGTTTTCAATATCTGTATCATCCAACAATGAGTCAATATTGCCAATGTAAGGACATGTGACAAATAAATGTTTTTATCGTGTTTACAAAGTCAATTATAACAATTTTGCCAATTTTAAAGGGCCATAATTCAGTCATGCATGGCAGATCTGGTTGGAACCGAGCTCTCATGTATATCTAGCTACTGTATAAGTTTGTTAAACATCGGATAATAAATGATGACTTACTTGTTCACAAGGTCAATTATAGCAATTTTGCCAATTTTAAAGGGCCATAATCCTGTAATGCATGGTTTTTGTAAGGAACTGAGCTCTCATGTGTATCTAGCTACTGAATAGGTTTGGTAAACATCGGATAATAAATGAAGACTGAATCGTGTTCACAAGAAATTGTGGACGGACGACAGACGACGGACAAAGGGCGATCACAAAAGCTAACATTGTCACTACGTGACAGGTGAGCTAAAAATGACACATGCACCATGGACAATTCACCATGACATAAGCTTGACTGGCTTTCAGCCAAAGGACCTAAAAATTGTTGAAGCAGCATATAAAACCAAACAATCAATCAATCAATCTAGGATAGGACAGATATGCTTACTTACTTGATTTAGATGTTTCTGAACCTCCTGTAGTTTTCCGGCTATACAGGCTGTATGTAGTGGGGTCTCTCCTTTCACGTTTATCTGTAATAATTTACATAAAATCTGGTATGCTATTCTGAGAACTTAAACACAAACACACCCTTAACCCTTTCCCACATACTACAAATCTGCAGAAGTCAACTTTGAAAACATATTGACAAAAGTTTCAATTAACAATATAAATACAGTTGAAAGTAGTTGTGGCAAAAGGAGAAATTGCTTATTATGATCAATTTCTTCTTTTGCAGCAATGTTTTCAAAAGTTGTCTGCTGCAGATGCATCAGTCCCGTCTACAGGTGGTAAAGGGTGAACCTATAATCTGGTACACCCAAACATGCACACAGAAGTAAGAACAACACATTTGCAGCACTAAAGACCTAACTGACATCCTAATTTTGCAATATTACTATAGTAAGTGTAATAAAATAATTGGCATGGAAACTGTAAAAGAATCACATAAATGATCCGAGATTGTCGACAAATGTTGCACCTGCCAGTTAAGACTAAGCTTGACAGACAAACAGACGGGGAGCGGTGAAGTGGTCTCTAAGTGTGACAGACAAACAGACGGAGAGCGGTGAAGTGGTCTCTAAGTGTGACAGACACACAGATGGAGAGCGGCGAAGTGGTCTCTAAGTGAGACAGACAAACAGACGGAGAGCGGTGAAGTGGTCTCTAAGTGCTTATTCTTAAATCCTTTTGTGACCTTTTGTGACGACCTTTTCTGACGACCTTTTGTGACCTACTAACCATAAGTTGAGGGTACTCATAAGAAGCGTCTCAGAGTCACTGAGATATTATTTTTGAGTAGCCACATCATAGGGTTTAGTTGGATAACTAGAATGGAGTGCTCCCCGGAGCATGTGTGTCACCTGCCAGTGCTTTGTCAGAAAAATTTAATTTTTGACAGAAAAGGGGATATAACTCTGATATAAAAATATTTCAATCCAATCCTTTGACTAGAAAAAAAGTTATTTGAAAACGTGACGAAAAAGTGTGACGAAAAAGTGTGACGGACAGACAGACGGACGGACGCACAAACAAACAAATGGACAGCCCCATTACTATATCCCCTCTCAAACTCTGTTTGACGAGGGGATAATTATATTTAAAGTCTCCTTCAAGCCAAACAATAGTACATTAACCCTTTCCCATATAATTAAATTGGCAACTGACTACAATGTCATGTACTCTGAAAATGTTTTGGCCTGCGCATCTCAGGGGGAAAGAGGTATAGAGTAATGATTCCTGAAACAGAAAATTGACAGGAAGCGAAACGTGTCTGTCCTGATTAGCATGCGGGGCATGCTTAGGCTGATCCGGGTTTATACATAACGCAGAGTCCACAATGTTAGTTTTCTCGCGGGACTGATCATATGTAGAAACCTGAAAAGAATCTATGAAACAAATGCCTTCCCTTAAGCCAATGATGGAAACAAATAATTACATGAACCAGTCATTTGTAACATTATTTGAGACTTAATACAGAAAAATAGACATTTCAACTTAGCGACCAGTGTAGCTTTAGATCAGTCAATGCTGCTGCATACACTTTATCTTATCACGTCCCACCTTGCTCACCATCAGATCGAGTGTAACATTAAAATTATAATGAAAGAAGAAAGGCATCCACCCAGGGTCAAGGTCAAAGTAACCATAGATATCAATAGAACTTGTTACTGGTTACCTTCAGGCAAAGTTTCAAGTTTGTAACCCTTTCCAGTGCTGAGATTTTGACTCAACCTGAAACTTTAACCAAAATGCTGACAGACAGACAGACACACGGACATCGCCAATCTATAGACCGGAATTGCTAAAGCAATCTGGCTAAAAATTCGTAACAGATGACTTTTGAAAAGATTGTAGCAAAAGGAGCAATTTCTCCTTTAGGTTTTCAAGTCTATTCAATACTAACATATTGGCCTAGAGAGATTTTCCATATTTTTGTCTTGATGTTTTCGAAGTTGTCTGCTGTAGATTTGTTACCCTTTCCCACCTGTAGACGCATTTTGACGCAGCTGCAGCAGACGACTTTTGAAAACATTGTGACAAAAGGAGAAATTGCCCAAAACAAGCAATTTCTCCTTGCGTCACAAAGATTTCAACTTTTTCAGTAATTATACCTACAATAATACAGATTTTCCATATTATTTAGTAGACATTTTTAAAGTCGTCTGCTGTATATTTGTTGTATATGGGAAACGGTTAAGAGAGAAAGACAGAATTTACGTGGATGAGATGAATACCTTAATTAACTTTTTCTTTATACAGATGCCTTTCAATGCATAGATCTTCAGAACATGACAGTTGGAAATACCGTGACAAAAGGAGTTATTGCTCATTATGAACAATTTCTCCTTTTGCTATGTTGTCAACTCTTTTCAATAATTAACCCTTACCCTCACATAGATGCTTTCTTACGCCTCTACAGCAGACGGCTTTTTGAAAACATAGTGACAAAAGAAGAGCAATTTCTCCTATTGCCACAATGTTTTCCACATTCAGTCATAGGTTATCCATTCTATTATAGAGATTTTCTATTTTTTGACAAAATATGTTCAAAGTCGTCTGCTGCAGAATTGTCTTATGAGGGAAAGGGGTTAAGTTAATCATTGAGATTTCCCAACGTTTTGCATGGAGTTTAAAGGCGTCTGCAGTAGATATGTTGTATTTTTTCTGTATTTGGTTAAGATTTAGTTAACCCTTTCCCTCCTGCAGAGGCATTTTGATACAATATCAGCAAACGAATTTTGAAAACACTGTGAATAATTTCTCCTTTGGCCATAATGTTTTCAACTTAATTTAACAATTAAGCTTACTTTTAGGGAGATTGTTCAGGTTTCTGTCACTATTTTTTCAAAGTCGTCTGCCACATATTTGTTGTAAGAGTTAAGTTAACCCTTTCCCTCATACAACAATTCTGCAGCAGACGCCTTTGACCATACTTTGTCAAAAAATAGAAAATCTCTATAATTGAATGAATAACCTATGACTAAAAGTGGAACATTGTGGCAAAAGGAGAAATTGCTCGTTGTGAGCAATTTCTTCTTTTGTCACTATGTTTTCAAAAAGCCGTCTGTTGCAGAGGCGTCAGAAAGGGTATATATGAGTGAAAGGGTTAAAAGTACAAACAATGATCTTACTTTTCTACAAGTAACTCTCCTTCTTCCACTTGATGTCTCATTTTCTTGTTTTGTTCTTCTTCCTCCTGTAAAAGTTTTCAACCATTTTTTAATCATATTAAGGCAGCCAGTTCACCTACCGGTACTCATATGTGTCCTGGTTTTCTCATACCAGCATACTGGCTGCTTTTCCACATAGACTGTTAGCCCATTGGTGAAAGACGAATGACGCTTGCAACATTGACTTTTGTCAATCGTCGGAAAGAATGTTGGCCAAGCTGGGGTTCGAACTTACAACTCCTGGATTGATAATTCTAGATATTGTAAAAAGATGAATATAACTGGAATCCATTACCAACTAAGTTTTTATCTGTTTACAATTTCCCACATACAATAAATCTGCAGCAGACTACTTTGGAAACAGCTGGATCAAAATATGGAAAATCACTATAAATGAAAGTAGAATTATTGACAAGAGGACAATGATGGTCCTATATCGCTCACCTGCTTTAATCAAACTTAAAAAGTTTTCAGTGTTCTTTCCCCTATATGAGTCTATGAAAAACAAGTGAACCCCGGGGAGGGGTCATTTTTGACCCCAGGGCTATAATTTGAACAATCTTGGTAGAGGTCCACTAGGTGATGCTACATACTAAATATCTTTTAGACAAGAAGATTTTTAAAGTTTTTTCCCTATCTATGTAAAGCAAGTGACCCCCGGGGAGGGGTAATTTTTTATCCCATGGCTATAATTGGAACATAGTTGGTAGAGGTCCACTAGATGATGCTACATACCAAATATCAAAGGCCAGGGCCCTTTACTTTTAGACAAGAATATTTTTAAAGTTTTTCCCCTAAATGAGTCTATGTAAAACCTAAAGGACCCACGGGATGGGGGTCATTTTTGGACCCATGGCCATAATTTGAACAATCTTGGTAGAGGTCTACTAGATGATGCTACATGCCAAATATCAAAGGTTGTGCCCTCTTCTTTTAGACTTGTAAGAAGATTTTTAAACACAATTCTCTATGAGTCTATGGAGAACAAGTGACCCCTGGGGATGGGTCATTTTTGACCCCAGGGTTATAATTTGAACAATCTTGGTAGAGGTCCACAATGATGCTACATACCAAATATCAAAGGCCTTGGCCTTCTACTTTTAGACAAGAAGATTTTTAAAGTTGTTTCCATATATGAGTCTATGAAAAACAAGTGACCCCAGGAGTGGGGTCATTTTGACCCCAGGGCTATCATTTGAACAAGCTTGGTAGAGGTCCACTAAATGATGCTACATACCAAATATCTTTTAGACAAGAAGACTTTTTAAGTTTTTTCCCTATATGAGTCTATGTAAAACAAGTGACCCCTGGGGAGGGGTAAATTTTGACCCCAGGGCTCAAATATGAACAATCTAGGTAGAGGTCCACTAGATGATGCTACATACCAAATATAAAAGGCCTGGGGCCTCTACTTTTAGACAAGAATATTTTTTAAGTTTTTTCTCTATATGAGTCTATGTGAAACATTAGACCCCAGGGGAGGGGTCATTTTGACCCCGGGGCTATAATTTGAACACTCTTAGTAAAGGTCCACTAGATGATGCTACATACCCAATATCAAAGGCCTGGGCCTTCTACTTTTAGACAAGAAGATTTTTAAAGTTGTTCCCCTATATAAGTCAAAACAAGTGACCCCCGGGGAGGGGTCATTTTTGACCCCAGGGCAATAATTTGAACAATCTAGGTAGAGGTTCAATAGATAATGCTTCATACCAAATATCAAAGGCATGGGCCTTCTACTTTTAGACAAGAAGATTTTTAAAGTTTTTCCCCTATATGAGTCTATGTTAAACAAGTGACCCCTGGGGAGGAGACATTTTTGACCCCAGGGCTAAAATTTGAACAATCTTGGTAGAGGTCTACTAGAAGATGCTACATACCAAATATCAAAGGCATTGGCCTTCTACTTTTAGACAAGAAGATTTTTAAAGTTTTTCCCCTATATGAGTCTATGTTAAACAAGTGACCCCCGGGAGGGGTAATTTTTGACCACAGGGCTATAATTTGAACAATCTTAATAGAGGTTAACTAGATAATGTTTCATACCAAATATCAAAGGCATGGGCATTCTACTTTTAAACAAGAAGATTTTTAAAGTTTTTTCCATATATATGAGTCTATGTTAAACAAGTGACCCCAGGGCTATAATTTGAACACTCTTGGTAGAGGTTCACTAGATGATGCTACATACCAAATATCAAAGGCATTGGCCTTCTGCTTTTAGACAAGAAGATTTTTAAAGTTTTTCCCCTATATGAGTATGTTAAACAAGTGACCCCCGGGGAGGGGTCATTTTTGACCCCAGGGCTATAATTTGAACAATCTTGGTAGAGGTTCACTAGATAATGCTTCATACCAAATATCAAAGGCATGGGCCTTCTACTTTTAAACAAGAAGATTTTAAAAGTTTTTTCCATATATATGAGTCTATGTTAAACAAGTGACCCCAGGGCTATAATTTGAACACTCTTGGTAGAGGTTCACTAGATGATGCTACATACCAAATATCAAAGGTATTGGCCTTCTGCTTTTAGACAAGAAGATTTTTAAAGTTTTTCCCCTATATGAGTATGTTAAACAAGTGACCCCCGGGGAGGGGTCATTTTTGACCCCAGGGCTATAATTTGAACAATCTTGGTAGAGGTTCACTAGATGATGCTACATACCAAATATCAAAGGCATGGGCCTTCTACTTTCAGACAAGAAGATTTTTTAAGTTTTGGTTAATTTCCCCTTTTTTGTTGCCGTGGCAGCCAAAGTTCTGCATGGAATAGAATTTGTTGAACAAGTTTGAAAGAGATCCACCCAAGGAACATTCCTGTAAAATTATTTTGAATTTGGTTCATTGGTGTAGGAGGAGAAGTCGTTTGTAGGAAAATGTGAACGGACAGACGACGACGACGACGTAGGACGGCGACGGACGGTGAGCGATCACAAAAGCTGAACTTGCACTTTGTGCATAGGTGAGCTAAAAAGGGATGAAAACGTCTGGAAAAATGTGAAAAATCTCTTTAAGTGAAAGTACAAGAGAAAGTTGATGCAACGCATCAATGTCGCCGGAAATCCATACTGCAGTTATGCATAACACTAACATTATAGTAGTTGAATAAACAGTTATCAACTGAGGGGCATATTGGAACATCAGGGATGGGGTCAAGTGAAAATGTTTCATAACTTGCATTGTTTTGTCAACGAATTGAATGATAATTGAAGCCTTTCATTGTTTATGACCAATCTCCATTCCAAAGTAGGTTGACCATACACACAACCAACTAATTATTGATCATAAACAGTAATAGAAATGAGTAATCTTGCCAATCATTAGTCTTAGTATGTATACAGTGCTTTCATTAAGAAATAATTATAAGATTTGTGAATTACACATACACTTTTCAAGATGTTTGTCAGAATATTTGAATTTTATTATTTTTCAATAAAACCACAAAACAGACAATTTAGGATTTGCATGCAATAGCACGTCATTTTACCTTTCCTCTGTTAAAGTCAACATTGGACACCTTTGCAGCAATCTACTTTTAAAACAATGAGATAAGGGTTAAATCGCTGAAGACATGAGTTTTCTCTTTTTCTCAAAATGATATTAGCTTGGCATCCTAATTATATCATACTTTAACAAATGTTGAAATGTAGTCCAATATTTATAAATTAGACCACCTTCGAAATATTATATCAACTAAACAGTTAAATCTCATTGAAATTGTTGTATAATTTAAACTTAATTTCGAACATAAACTGAGCCCTACAACATGTTAATTTATTTTAATTCTTTCCTTCCTTTTTTATAATGAAAATAACAAAGTACTCATGTTTTAAAATTGTATTATGATGAGCGCCCTTGTGTCAATGATGCATAACAATATGCAGATCGGAAGCAATGTGCCTTTAGGGAATTAAATGACACATTTAAAATTGTCAAGGACGAAATAATTTTGTACGAAAGACCCGATTCTTTCTTATTCGCAGAGATGTCGTTCTTGAAACTCTTTTTATAGGCAGCGAGTGTTCGTTCAAAGTATTTTTTCTATTAAAACCAGTTGTATCTCGGTTTGTTCTTTTCTTCATTTGTTTCGAACCAAATAAACATTTTAAATCACCCACCTATGATTTACTATTTGTAAGTGAGTGTAAAGAGCGGCTCTCTGCAAAGGAGATTGATCTACGCAGTTGGTATGTAAACAAATAATTAGACTGTGCGACGTAAAGGTTTGTAGTTATCGCCTTTTGATTACATGTAGTATATAGTGTAAAATAAAGTATTTCCGTCTAGCTAATAGGGACTGTTTTGTCTTCGTAAATAAAACAAAAAAACATAAATGCGAGTCAAAATAAGAAACTGAAAATACCTAAATCATCGGAATATTTATTTCATTTTAGATGTGTCATTACTTAGTGTTTTTAAACAAACACAATTGTAATATGTTCAAGACATCTTAATGTGTTTCTTTCTAATAATAATCCCCCTCCCATGTCATTTCCGAAAACCTATTAAAAAAAGAAGTCGCGGGCTTCTGCCCGGCAACTAATAACTATTGAATATAGTTGAAAAGATTTACAAAACAAGAGAGCCAAATGTCACAAAATACGCCTGTCCTGTCTTTTTAAGACCAAGTATAGTGATAATTGCTTGTACGTCAGGCAAATTTAGAGAGCGGACACTGTTAATACGATTTTGGCCATTTCGAGGGACATAAGTGTGGAGTGTCTAAGATAACGTGGTTAGTTATCGAACCTGACCAAGATATTCTGCCCATCAACATATTGTCTAAATTTGGTGATGATCAAATAAAATGACTACAGCGATATGGCTGGTAATCAGACTTGTCCGAGATATTTTGCCAATACACATTCTGACCAAATTTGGTGGTGACTGGACAAAGGCTTCTAAAGTTATTGAGCAGACAAGACTGATCTTAGGTAATTTCTGCCATTAAAGGCCAATAACTCTATAGTGACTTAAGCAATATGGCTTGTTATAGAGCTTGTTCGAGATACTATGCCCATACACATTCTGACTAAATTTGGTGATGATTGGATAAAGGCTTCAACAGTTATTGATCGGACAATACCTATTTGAGGGAATTTCTATAATTAAAGGGCAATAACTCTCAATTGACTACAGCGATATGGCTGATTTTCGAACTTGTCCGAGATATTATGCCAATACACAATCTGACTAAATTTGGTGGTGACTGGATAAAGGCTTCTAAAGTTATTGAGCAGACAAGACTGATTTTAGGTAATTTCTGTCATTAAAGACCAATAACTCTAAAGTGACTTAAGCAATATGGCTTGTTATAGAGCTTGTTCGAGATACTATGCCCATACACATTCTGCCTAAATTTGGTGATGATTGGATAAAGGCTTCAAAAGTTATTGATCGGACAATACCTATTTGAGGGAATTTCTATAATTAAAGGGCAATAACTCTCAATTGACTACAGCGATATGGCTGGTTTTCGAACTTGTCCGAGATATTATGCCAATTCACATTTTGATTAAATTTGGTGGTGATTGGACAAAGGCTTCTAAAGTTATTGAGTTGACAAGATCAACTTTAGGTAATTTCTATAATGCAAGGGGGATAACTCTCGAGTGACAAGAGGGATATGGCTAGTTATCAAACTTGTCTGAGATATTATGCCAGTACATATTTTGACCAAATTTGGTGATGATTGGACACTAGTTTCTAAAGTTATTTAGCTTACAACATACTGGACGCCGCCAGCCGCAGGTAAAACTATAATAAGTTTCGTTTTTTCAAAACGGGCGTATAAAAAGGAGAAATTGCTCACAATGTTTTAAAATGTGTCATTTGCAGAGGCATCAAAATGCATAATACATATGGGAAAGGTTTAAAATCGCTGAAATTATAACTAATTTCTAAGTTTAATAGCCAGTATAAAACACAAACTGACCATAAAAATATGCTAAACAAGTATTTTTGGTCACAATGTATTCTTACAGCCACTGCTTCCCTGACATCTGAATGGCACTGGTCCTAATTGAAAGGGAAATATATACAATCTACAGTTTAACCCTTTTCACACATGTAGACGCTATCTGAAGCCTCTATAGCAGACAACTTTTCAAAAGCATTGCGGCAAAGCAGAAATTGCCCCAAGCCTGCTGTCAATTGGAATGCAAAGGGCAATAACTCCAAAATTATCCAAGTGTAAAGAAATCAAAGTTCTTGTATAATTTGTATCAAATAAAACTAATAAGCAAGAATCATTAGCCCATTCCACATGACACATTTGAAGCAAACAGCTTTGAAAACATCTAGTTAAAAAAAGTCTCAAGATGAAAGTGTAACAAGCATTCTGAAGTTATCGATTGGATAAGAGTTTGGTGTTCAAGGCCATTGTGATCTTGACCGTTGAACAGATGACCTCAAAATCAATATGGGTCATCTACTGGTCATGCCCAACCTCCCTGCAAAGTTTGAGTACTGTAGGTCCAATCATCATATGTATGGGGAGGTCCCAAATTGTGACCGACTTTCACTGGAATTGAACCTTTGACCTTTAGATAGAGGTCAGATCTCTAATGCAGAGTCACTGTCTCTGACACGTTATATAAGCATAGAAAAAGGTACAAATTGGTATTGTGAACAGTGTAGATATAACTTACATATGATTGTTAGAATATTCTGTCATCTTGTGTTGAGTCTGATAAGACATAGTATAAGGACACAATTATCTGAATCCAGGGACCGTGTATATATTGTCCCTGCTGAATCTAAACTGTTCAGAAATGCCAACTTGTACCTTTTCCCAAACACTGGCTCATGAATATACATTGTGATTTCATAAAAGTGAATTAATTGATTGATGAATACTTAAAAGTCATTTTGAAAAACTTACCTGAGATAAGACTCTAGCAGCTGTAGAACCACTCACAGACTGGACAAAAAGGAAGATAATAAATTGTTTTAACACTTTCCAACTTAAAACAATTGAATTCTTCAGCAGACAACTTTGTAACATCTTAATACAAAATATGGAAATTCCCAGTAAATGAAAGTATAATTATTGAATAGTTGAAAACATTTAGGAAAAAGGATAAAAAGCTAAAGGTTGTCTGCATCAGATGAGTCTGCAGGTGGTAAAGGATTTACTCTTTCCCATATACAAACGATTTACAACAGATTAACAATGTACTCACTGCTGAAAACATTAGTTGTCTGCTGTAGATGCATCTACATGCGGAAAAGGGTTCATATCTAATTTTTATTTTTTTTTCATTTCAATATATAAAAATTGAGAGTTCTCAGTTCAGTATCCACATAGCCTTTAGAAATGTGATGAAGATAATTGTTTCTTAAACGTAAATGTCATAAGCTAAAGGTTTTAAGTGTGAATGTACCCAAATAAGTAATTCACATTAACTATGAAGTGTTTGTTATACCCACATGAGTAAGTAACAAACTTTATTGGCTCCATAACCTAGAAACTGAGTCTCAGTGAGCCGAGGCAATTCTAATGAGTACACATAACATAGCAATCATGAGCAATTGCTCATCATGAGCAATTTCTTCTTTTGCTACAATGTTTTCAAAATGTTTGCAGAAGAGACATCTGTGGGTGGGAAGCGGTTAAATATCTAATATTGTTTAGCAAAGATACTATTGGTAGATTGCTCCAAGTTTTCTAGCCCTCTATTACCTGTAAGAACTTTCTGTTTCTGTCCAGTCGGTCTTGTCTCAGTTGATCTAAGTCTGGCTGCTCCAATGTGGTATCACTCTCTGTATTCAACTCTGGGTAATTCTGGTCCATCTTGTCTAATTTACTTGCACCTGAAGAAACCATGGAATTGACATGTTTGATATCCAGTTATTATTATAAGGAACTTAGATAAGAGATACGTAATAAATTATTACGTTACAGTGCCTTTTCACTTACTATTATATTAGAGGCCGAATAAAGGCTACTTCACAATTTGAAAAAGCAAAAAAAAATCACAATGATGTGAAAAGAATTCACAAGTGAAAGGCAAAATTCACATAGCAAACAAATGAAGTGTATGCTTGCATAATCCAGAAGAAAGTGCATTAAGTCATAAAGTAAAAATTAATTGGAATATATATATCTTTTTCCTAATATTTCCTAATACTTCATTTATACATAACATGTAATTTTTCTTCACAATTTTGAGATTTCACGTGTCATTGTTTTCATAATTTAGCAAATTTGCATGGTGAATTTCACAAAATCAAAAGGTTATAAACAAAACTGGTTGGAAAGGGGCTGCGTTACAACAGAAATATACTGGGGATTTCACAAGCCAGAAACGTTGAGCTAAAAATGTTCCTGAGTCCTACGCTCACTAGAGAGTTTTCTCTAGTCTTTTCAGTGTAGTGCTGTGCAAAGCCCTTTTTTAAAAACGCAATAATGCACTTTTTAAAATTGCATTTTTTTACCTCCATGTTGCTTGCATCTATCTAAAAAGTATTTGCCTTATCATGTCTTTCCCTAGTCCAACTAATTTAGACTTTCAGTTGCTTGATATTTATTTGGCAAACAAACGTATATGCAGAATAACAATAACAACAAAATGAACAAGAGCTGTCAGAGGACAGCATGCTCGACTTTGTCGTGCTTGCCAATAAAACAAAACTATTTTGGGTGGTACAGAAATCATAAGCAATTACTTTATCATACTATTTATAAGCAAAGTACTTTATAAGTCGTTAAAGGGCCCCAATTTTTACAAAACCTTCACTGAATTATGCACTCTTGGCTGTTGGTGGAGGTATTGATGGTAAAAAGATATTGTAAGTTATATTATATATATTTAAGTTATATATATTATATCTCTAATTGTATTGAAAAAAAATTGATTTGGTATGAATAACTCAACCAAAATTCTAAATCGAAAGAGGGTCATAATTCTTTAAAAAAAACCTTGACAGATTTATGTCCTCTTGTCTGCGGATGGAGGTAATGATGGTAAATAAGTACTGTAAGTGTGTAAGCTATATGTGTAATGGTTTTGAAAAAAAATTGGGGTGGTACGAAACACTTAAACCTAAATTCTAAGTCTAAAATAGGCCATAACTCTTTAAAAAAAACTTGACAGAATTATGACCTCAAGTTAGAAGTGCTACTCTTGTCTGTTGATGGAGGTAATGATAGTGAAAAAGTGTTGTTAATTTCGAAGCAATATCTGGTAGGGTTTTAACAAAAAGTGAATTGGTATGAATAACTCAACCAAAATTCTAAATTGAAAGAGGGCCATAATTCTTTAAAAAAGCCTTGACAGATTTATGTACTTTTGTCTGTGGATGGAGGTAATGATGGTAAATAAGTACTGTAAGTGTGTAAGATTTTAAGTCAAAACGGGCCATCATTTTTTAAAAAAAAATTGACAGAATTATGTTCTCTTGTCTGTTGATGGAGGTAATGATATTGAAAAAGTGTTGTTAGGTTTGTTATGGTTTTAACAAAAAGTGAATTGGTACAAAAACCTTGACAGAGTTATGTACTCTTGTCTGTTCATGGAGGTAATGATGGTGAATAAGTATTGTAAGTGTATAAGCTATATCTCTAATGGTTTTGCAAAAAAGTGGGGTGGTACGAAAAACTTAACCAAAATTCTAAGTGGAAAAGGGCCATAATTCTTACAAAACATGGACAGAGTTATGTACTCTTGTCTGTTGATTACATCGTTAATGATGGTGAGTAAGTGTTGTAAGTTTCAAAGCAATATCTGTAATGGTTTTGAAAACAAGATGGCCATGAGGCCCTGGAATCGCTCACCTGAGAATGGGCTATTTAAGACTTAACTCTTTCAGCACCAATGGCAATATCATCAAGATAAACATTCTGACAAAATTTCAAGCAGATCAAGTCAAAAATGCGATCTCTATAGTGTTAACTAGATTGTTCTACAATTTGGCCTAGTGACTTAGTTGTTGACCTGACCTGACCCATATTTGAACTTACCCTAGATATCATCAAGACAAATATTCTGACAAAGTTTCAACATGCTCATGCCAAAAGTGCGGCTTCCAGAGTGTTAACAATATTGTTCTTCAATTTGGCGTAGTACTAGTCTTTGACCTGACATGACCTATATTGGAACTTGGCCTAGATATCACTAAGACAAACATTCTGATAAAGTTTCAACATGCTCAAGCCAAAAATGTGGCTTCCAGAGTGTTAATTTGATTTTTCTTAAATTTGGCCTAGTGACCTAGTTTTTGACACGACATGACCTATATTCGAACTTGGCCTAGATATCATCAGGACAAACTTTCTGATAAAGTTTCAACATGCTCAAGTTAAAAATGCAGCTTTAAGAGTGTTATCAAGATTTTCCTTAATTTGGCCTAGAGACCTAGTTTTTGAACCGACATGACCTATATTCGAACTTGACCTAGATATCATTCAGACAAACATTCTGAAAATATTTCAAGCTGCTGAAGCAAAAAATGTGGCCTCCACAGTGTTACCAAGAGTTTCCATCAATGTGGCCTAGTGACCTAGTTTTTGCCCCGGCATCGGCCTAAATATCATTAAGATAAACATTCTGACCAAATTTTAAGCTGCTGAAGCAAAATATGTGGCTTCTACAGTGTTAACAAGATTTCCCTTCAATTTGGCCTAGTGACCTAGTTTCTGATCCCATATGACCTAGTTATTATTAAGACAAACATTCTGACGTTAGTGTTAACAAGATTTAAATTTGGCCTAGTGACCTAGTTTTTTTACCCGACATGACCTATATTCAAACTAAGCCTAGATATCACTAAGACAAACATCCTGACAAAGTTTCAACATGATCAAGCCAAAAATGCGGCTTCAAAAGTGTTATCAAGATTTTCATTTAATTTGATCTAGTGACCTAGATTGTGACCCCAAATGACCCAGTTTCGAACTTGGCCTAGATTTGATAGAGATGTACTATGTTCTGATAAACTTTCATGATGATTAGATGCAAAATGTTGCATCTAGAGTGTTAACAAGCAAATGTTGACGCCGGACGCCGAATGCCAGACGACGAATAACGAACGCCGGACAAAACGCGATCTCAATAACTCACCTTGAGCACTTCGTGCTCTGCAGGTGGGCTAAAAAGTGAATTGGTACAAAAAACTTAACCAAAAGTCTATGTCAAAAAGGGCCATAATTCTTACAAAAATCTTATCTGCAATGGTTTTGACAAAAAAGTGAATTGGTACACAAACCTTAACCAAGGTGTGACACCAATGCCGACGCGAGTAGTATAGCTAGCCTTTTCTTCGAAAAGTCGAGCTAAAAATGAGCATATGCAATGTCTCTCTATGAAGGACACATTTGTCCCTTTTATAAGTGTGCCCTTTTGTGTTGATAATAAACATTAATTTTTAACAAATACCCAAATTTACAATACAATATTAAAGATTTCCCTTAGACACTAATTAGCCAGTCTGCTTGTATCACTATTTTTACTAATGCGAACCTGAAAACAATAAGTATTATAATTAATGGTGCTTTTTGTTATTAATATAATATCTCATGAAAGATATAAACTTTTTTGCAGTTGTTACGAGTCTTCGAAATTTGTATATAAACATAAAAATGTTGATATCATTCTTATTTATTTAACCCTTTTCCACATATAGACGATTTTCTGATGCCTCTCAAACAGACGACTTTTGAAAACATTGTGACAAAAGAAGAAGTTGCTTGTTTTGAGCAATTTCTTCTTTTGCCACAATGTTTTCAACTATTTCCAATAAAAATACATATATTTAGAAAGATGTTCCGTGTTATCGCTTAAATATTTTCAAAGTCGTCTGCTGCATTTGTTGTACGTGGGAAAGGGTTAAAAATAGCTTCAGGCAATCCATTAGCTGGAGAACACTTGTGTTTGAATTATTTAAACCTTTCCCTCATGTAGACACTTTCAAAACAAGCAATTTCTCCTTTTGGCACAATGCTTTCCATTTTTAATCATAGGTTATCCATTCAATTATAAAAAAAAAAATCAAAGTCGTCTGCTGCAGAATTGTTGTATGGGGGAAAGGATTAAACCTTAAAAGTTCCAGACCTCTCTATGTTTTTTTTTTTTGTTCTTCTGTTGTAAATTATAAAGACTGAGAAATATATGAGTAGCAGATTTTCTATATATATAAGCATGATTGCATTATAATGGCAAACAGAGACTTTATATATTGTAGAGCTTTCCAACTTCGTGATCTTCCTTAGTTCATGACGTCATTATTTTCGTAAATGACTTTGTACTAAGAGTCAATTGTTACTATCTTCTGATGTCTAAAGATGCATTTAGTTCTCAACAATCTAGTTTATTTTAAGTCTATGATCACAAGCCAAGATGACCCATAGATACTCTAATACGGGTAAACAAATAGACGGCGAAGCCGGCAATGTTTCCCATCAATAGGTAATGTTTATGACTTTTTCAAAACTTTGCTATACCGTCTTTCCAAAAAATGTGTCCAGAATGGATTTTTCGATGCAGTCACGATTCTGCTACGTTTGATTGAATGAAAAGAAAATATCGAAACAAAAAAAACTTCTCGAGGAAATAATTAATTATGATAATACATACTTGATAAAGGAACGAGCACAAGTAATTTTATACATGTGTGATCATTTGCGTTTAATAACACTCGTCATCTATTTCTAAAACGAGTTCAAATAAAAACTCATAAGTTTTTTTTGACTTTCTGGAAGTTACAAATCCAAATTCCTGTAATATGACGTCATTATATTAGTGTAACACAAATGATGAATAAATAACCAAAAGGAAAACGACAGAAATGATAGGAAATGTTAGTTTGACTCGTCACAAATGTAGTTCCATAAATTATGGAATCGTTTCATTTGAAGTACTTTATGAAGGGCAAGATGATTATTTATTTTTTGTACCTGTCATCATAATTTAATGGATTTAAAGCGACTGAAATCCAGATGGCACGAAAAAAAAAAAAAAAAAAAAAAAATAGAATTCGCCCTAAATGTTATTCTTTATGTTATCCAAGTAAAACCGAGGTAGAAAATGTATCGTTTTTTATCAATTAAGTAAACTTGAGTTGTTTTCAATAGTCCCGATGAAGGGGTTTCCTATTTAAAAACTTACTTACCCGGGGGCGTTAGTAACGGGGTAGAATTTGCGATGGAAAAAGTATCGAAAACAAGAAAATCTCGCTGATTATAGGGGTATGTTATATGTCAGTTATCATATTTTAATGCCCCAAATACAAAAATAACACTTATTTTCTTAAAATTGGATTTTTTTTTTTTTTCGACAGTTGGGCATCTGGAGTTCAGTCGCTTTAAAAGCTTGGCTTCATTTTAAAGTTAAATATTAGTCTCAATATATCGCCGTTACATATTGCATTGTAGGATGCGAACAGTCAAAATAAAAAATCACATTCCTAGTACAGAAACCTGGACTAAGTTAAATATATGCTTAACCTGATGATGATTTTTAAGTTTGTTGCTTAGGTCGGTAGGACTCGTAAATAACTCATTGTGCTGCAAGCAAGGGGATAAGAACTGCAGTTCACAGAGAATTATTTACAGATCACAAAAGTTAATAAATGTTTACCCGAAATGGGTTGCACCTATACCCATATTATACGGTCTTCGCGCCAAACTGATATTAAGTCAAAACCTGTAGATTCTCAGTGTGATCGAAACAGGACAGAAAAACGTTAAACGAAAAAAGCTGAATTAGTCCAGCATTTAAGACTTACATCAGTTTATCAATGTTTTAAGTTTCCAACAAATACATGTTCCAAAATGTCTAGATCTATAAACTTCAGCCCTAAGACATGTCAACTTTCTAACAATTAGCTGGAATCGAAGTTTGTATTTTTGATATTTATTAAAGTCTAAATAATCACTTGTCAAATATTGACCCAAAACTAACCAAAATGAAATAAATCATTATCGTCAGCATCTGCAACCTTGACCCGGTGTAGAGGTAAAATATATCCTATGGGATTATTTATTATGATTTGTCTCCCTTCTGAAAATGGCGGCTTTAATTTAAACGTACGCTTCAGGTTTCCCTTGACATATTGAAACACGCAAATGCTGATATGCAGTGCTGAAAGTCACAATAGGCTTTGGCGATGGAGGTATGAATCAGCTTTTACAATCCTAAACTCCCCTAGAATAGATTTTTTGCGAAATATGATATTGCTGCCGTGGTTTGGCGTGAACACCAAACAGGATTTACCAACTTCCTGATCTGCCTTAGTTTCTGACATCATTATTTTTGTTTTTTTCTCACTTGAGAAAGTGTCACTTATGACTATTTTGCACTTTGTTGACAGTTGGTAATTAAACATTTCAGTTATCTCCCTTGTATAATAAAATTGGTGTGTACGATTGACTACAGCGTGAAGTATTCTATAGAAACCCATCGTCTGCAAAATGCAGATTTTAAACATGAAACACTCTGTTATGGAATATCTGTATCAAATATTAGCACATTATGTTACACAAGTAGCTTTTAATCTAAACATCGAAATCGAACATACTATGATAATGTAATTAATTAATTTAGGTTACGATTAATTTACACCACATTTAGCATAGAAACACCGGTTCTCGAACCTCTTAACATTTATTAGAGCTCATGGGAATACTTATAAATTCATGTTAAAAACCAACAGTACTGACGATTAAATTCAACAATTTATGTGTAAGTAAACAAAGCATCGGTTCACATAAAATTTATTATGTATATCGTACAGGTCCCTGTTCTCGAACCGTACTTATTTTCGAAACTTTAGTTCAAGGACTGTTTATTTATTTCCAAAAACGCATTATAGGTAATAAATTTTAGGTGAACCGGTGCTTTGTTTACTTTCACATAAATTGTTGAATTTAATCGTCAGTATTGTTGTTTTTTTACATGAATTTATAAGTATTCCCATGAGCCCTGATAAATGTTAAGAGGTTAATTCGAGAACCGGTTTCTCCATGCTAATGCTTTTTTGGAAATATATAAACAGTTGAACTAAATGTTCGAGAAAATAAATTATTATTTGTCATTCATTAGACGGTGTTACCCTTAATTTCTACTCGCTGAAATAAGTTGACAGGAAAGGTGAACCATCTTGCAGGGAAGAGACAGCATCTTCGCAAGCCAAGGGTAATTTGTCCAATTACATTATCATAATTACTTATGGGAATGCTAGACTAATGTACGAAGTAGTCTTGGCTAGTGAAGATGGGAAGACAGTTAAAAACAACCTCTGATTTATTTGTTGACATCATTTGGTTGGTAGATCTGGAGCAATATCATGTTATAGTGAATCAGATTTTAATTTGTCAATGCTGCCAGCATATTTGCAAAGATTTGTTTTTAATTTGCATGTTGTGATTTGGTAACTTTTAAATTAAGTTGACAATTCTAATGGAAAAAGGTAGTTTTTCTATTTTTCTTACTTCAGTCTATGAAATGAATGCTCATCAGAGATCTTTATAACTGGTGTAACGGGAGCGGTTTCTTGAAGCCACCGTACATATACCTGCCTCTACCTTTTCTTATGACTCTTCTAGTTACTACATGTATGCCTGCCTTATTTACTTGTGGTATGCATGGTTCATGTGATTAGTGTGATTCTTGTGTATACACAAGGTATTCTGTACTATATAAGGCCTGTCTCTTTCTGTTCTGTTTTGTGGTAACGTTTACCTACTAGCTAGCTTACCACTCTGAGCATATTCTCTCTCTCTCTCTCTCTCTCTCTCTCTCTCTCTCTCTCTCTCTCTCTCTCTCTCTCTCTCTCTCTATTTCTGATATCCACTCTATTATGTTCTATATTATTATCTAGTTGTTGTGTGCATTTGTCCTGTTTTGGCTATGAGTAAAAGCCAATACTTATTAAAAGTATAAACTAGCATTCTTTCTCTGTTGTCGTGTTGTATCCTAAATCGAACCTGCCGTAGCCAGTTACACTGGCATATTTCAAATTCTAAATCCTTATTTTGCACTAAAACCTGGTGTGGCATTTATGATAGTTTATGATAATTGTGCAAGGGAACATATTTGTGTTCATACTGTACCAGGATAATAACAGTATGAAAACTATAAATCATTTAACCCTTTCCCTCATACGACAATTCAACAGCAGACGACTTTGAACATATTTTGTCAAAAAATAGAAAATCTCTACAATTGAATGGATAACCTATGACTAAAAGTGGAAAACAATGTGACAAAAGGAGAAATTGCTTGTTTTGAGCACTTTCTTCTTTTGTCACTATGCTTTCAAAAAGCCGTCTGCTGCAGAGGCGTCAGAAAGCACCTATATGAGGGAAAGGGTTAAATGCATAAATATAACACTTCGAGACGGGTTAAAATTCTCGACAGCTTATCTCAATATATTGCAAATTGTATTAATTATGTTTGAAAGTGAACAATCAAAATATAAAATGGCGTTCATGTACTTATAATATGAATAGAAACCTGGATATATCTTTAATGATTGAGATTATTGTGAAATGACTTTTAAAATTATAAAAGAAAGATAAAAGGACTAAAATCCTCTGCAGCTGGCTACTTTTGAAAACATTGTTGCTAATATTTCTCCCTTTGTCACAATGGTTCAAATTGTTCCATATTTGTTATTTCAGATTTTTTAAAGGTTATCCTGCTGCAGATTTGCTTAATGCGGGAAAGGGTTAATAATATATGCAAAGTTCTGTTCAAATTTTGTCAACAAATTTTAATAAGACTAGATAAGAAGGAGTACATTGGTAGACTTTATTTCTCGTAACCCTTTCCCACATATATACGCTTTCTGACGCCTCTGCAGCAGACAGCTTTTTGAAAACATAGTGACAAAAGAAGAAATTGCACAAAACGTTGTTAACTCGGCAGACAGAATTTGTGCATGGCGGACATTCTCCCCTTCGTTATTTATAACATGACCCTTCATTAAGCAGACATTAACCCTTTGGGTTGTCCGCCTATGCACTTTTTGATGAAGGGGAGAATGTCTGCAGTGGCAAATGTCCGGTTACCACCTTCCCTTTATGTCCCACATGCAGACACATTTTGATGCAGATGCAGCAGAAGACTTTGTAAAAACATTGTGACAAAATGAGAAATTGATGAAAATGTTGTTATAGTTTTTCGAGTGGCATTTAGTAAGAAGAAAAGACAAAAACATAATTGACACTGGGTATAATTTGCAGTTAAGTTTTGCTTAACCCTTTCCTTTATACGACAATTCTGCAGCAAACAACTTTGAACATATTTTGTCAAAAAAAGAAAATCTCCATAATTGAATGGATATTAACATTTGACTAAAAGTGGAAAACATTGTGGCAAAAGGAGAAATTGCTTGTTTTGACTATGTTTTCAAATAGCCGTCTGCTGCAGAGGCATTATAAAGCATCTATATGAGGGAAAGGGTTAGAGATGATAGATGTTCAAACAAAAACAGGCATGTTAGGTTAACCCATCCAATGTTGGAATTTAGGATTCTTAAGATGTTTTCAAAGTTGCCTGCTGCATCTGAAAAAGGATTGTAGGCACTATTATCGGTGTACTTACGTTTTTTTTGAAAAAATAATAATAAAGCAAACTTAACTGTTAATTATATCCAGTGTCACTCATTCCTTTATATGTCCTTGTCAATTAACTTACACAAAATAATCATTCACTGCCGTGCAAAGTTCCAATAATCGAGTCCATCTGCAGCCATTTTGAGATTGATATTCAAGGGAGGCAATCACTCACCGGTGTTATTACAAAATGCATTAGTATCGTGGTCGTGTTGTATCAACTCTTTAAAAGATTCTGCAGCATCATCTACAACAGGTGACTTGTGTCATGGTGAGCAATTTCTCCTTATGCCACAGCAGCCACACTGTTTTCAACTGTATTCAATAATAAATGATACTTTTAATTCATAGTGATATTTCATAATAGTTTGAAAGATGTTTTCAAAGTTGTTTGCTGTGAATGTGTTGCATGTTGAAAAGGGTTAAGAAATCTTTCCTTTACTTTAAAAGATTTCAGAAATATTTTTTAAATGACTATGTTGATGCCTTTAAGTTGTTTTTTTATGTTATGTTTGAATAATAACGATTCTTGTTTAACACATTTAATGATTTATGGTGATCAAACTCTTTTTCGTTGATTTCTTATAATTATAAATATATGACTGTATAAATGTATGAATATAAGCCTGCAAAAATTTTCTATTGAATTGTCATTTTAGTTTTACAACACACAGAGGAAACAGGAACCCAAACACCTGCTCATACAACAACACCGGAAAACACAAATACAGCATCATTGTCTCCACTCACTCTCCAGTAATAATCAAAGCACTGAAAGTGCTGTGGGACGGTACCCATTGTATGAGGGGAAAAAAGATGGTCAACTGTTCCATTTTTTGGAAAGTTACAAAACAAGTCACATAATTTCAAAAAATGTAAACAAAAAAGAAGAAATGCATACAGTTCAAATATTGATTTAAGACAGGGTTAACCTTATTTCCAGAGATCTATAATTAAACTCTTGAATTGTAGACAGTAGATACAGTTAGATAAACAAACACATTTGTGATAGGTAATTTATCACATGGATAAACTCTACAGCAGATGATTTGAAAATGTTTAACTAAAGATATTGGTAAATCTGTATTAATGAAACTAAAAGTATCGACGTGTGAGGAAAACATTGAGAAAACTGTCGAAATTTCTCATACCATCCATCTGTTGAAGATTAGAAAACATGTGTCTGTAGTGTAGAAAGCGTAAAATAGTACCAGTAGCAAAGCTATTTATTATCTATAGTATCTAAAGAATCAACTTAATTTTAACACTCTTAGAAAAGAGTCCGCAAGGAACATTTGAGAGAAATGTGGTGACCAGAGTGTTTACAAGATATTTCTCAATATTGGCCTACTGACCTAGTTTTTAACCAGACCATATTCGAACTTAGCTAGATATCATCAAGATAAACATTCTGGTAAAGTTTCATCATGCTAGAGTTAAAAACATGGCTTCCAGAGCATTAACAAATATTTTCTTAAATTTGATCAAGGGACCTAATTTTTGACTCAACATGACCAATGTCTAAATTGGCCTGTATATCGTCAAGAAAAACTGTCTGACAAAATTTCATGCCGCTAAAGTCAAAATGGTGGTCTCTTAAGTGTTAAATCAAGATTGTCCTACAACTTGGCATAGTGACCTAATTTTTTAACAAACATTAACTATATTCAAACTAAATTTAATAAAAACAATCATTCTGACAAAGTTTCAGCATGCTCAAGCTAAAAGTGCAGCTTCCAGAGTCTTAACAAGATGTTCCTCCTACTTGGCTTAGTGCCCTAATTTTTTATCCAAAATAACCAATATTTGAAATTGGCCTAATCATCAAGACAAACTTTCTGACAAGGTTTCAAACTGCTCAATACAAAAATGCAGTGTCTATAGTGTTAACAAGATTTTTCTACAGTGTTTGGCTAAGTGACCTAGTTCTTTACTGGATCTGACACATATTCGAACTTAGGCTAGATATCATACAAGCAAATATTCTGAGGAAGTTTCAACATGCTCAAGTAAAACATGCGGCTTCCAGAGTGTTAACCCTTTCCCTCATATAGACGCCTTCTGACGCCTCTACAGCAGACAGCTTTTTGAAAACATAGTGACAAAAGAATAAATTGCTCAAAACGAGCAATTTCTCCTTTTGCCACAATGTTTTCCACTTTTAGTCATAGGTTATTCATTCAATTATAGAGATTTTCTATATGTTGACAAAATATGTTCAAAGTCATCTGCTGCAGAATTGTCGTATGAGGGAAATGGTTAACTAGATTTTCTTTAATTTGAGCAGTCCTGTGAGCAAACCAACATTGTGGACTCT
Source organism: Serripes groenlandicus (assembly GCA_031761405.1). NCBI lineage: Eukaryota > Metazoa > Mollusca > Bivalvia > Cardiida > Cardiidae > Serripes > Serripes groenlandicus. The sequence continues at coordinate 126,856,645 of JASEVX010000004.1, read as the reverse complement.
GCGTAAAGTATTGATCCGGATCAGCCTAAGAATGCCACACAGGCTTACAAGGATAGACACATTTTACCTGTGGATTTTCTGTCAAATTGACCTGTAACTTAACCAACAATGTCCAATTCTCTTATACAACCAAAATACATCAGAATTTATACTTTTTACCCCAAAAATTAGGCTACACTCAGCATATTTAGTATACAATGAAAAGAAGGGTATTAGATGAGGAAGTTTTTCAAGTCTCAAAGTATTAGGTAATACAATAGTTTGATTTATTAATTGGGGTTTAACACCATTTTCATCAATCTTTCAGTCATATCACGGCAGCCAGTTCAACTACTCATATGTTTCTTGGCTTTCTCATACCAGTACTTCACACAACATTCTTTCCAAGCAACTGGCTGCTTTTCCACATAGTCTGAAAGCCCATTGGTGGTAGTCACGTCAAATGTCAGAAGGAATGTAGGCCAAGCTGAGGTTCGAACTCACAACCCCTGGATTAACAGCCTGTGTCTCTACTGACTGAGCTACGGTAAACTGAGTAATAAAATAGGAAACATGCTGTACCAAAGTGAGCTTGCAAAGATATTTTCAAAGTTGAGTTAAATCTCATAATTTGCTTTTTCCTTTTGTGATCAATAAAAAATTCGACTAATCAACATCGCTTGAAGGAATCTGATAGAGGGTCTCCCAAGGAACATTTCTACAAAATTATTTGAAAATTTGCCAAACACTTTTTGAGGTAAAGATATTTTAAGTTTTCATTATAGCCACATACAGCAAAATAGCCCCACCCCCCTGGCGACTATGTTTTTCGTCCAATCAACTTGGCTTGAAGGAATCCAATAGAGGGTCACCCAAGGAACATTTCTACAAAATTATTAGAAAATCGACCTGACACTTTCCTCAGAGAAGATTTTTTTAAGTTTTCACTATTTTTTTCTTTCGGTTGCCATGGAAACCAGAATTTTGCATGGATCCCAAAAATATGAAGGAATTTAGGAGAGGACAATGAGAGGACGCTTCCTAGGAAGTTTCATTTCAGTTGGTCAAGTGGATAAGGAGAAGAAGTTGTTTGAAGCAAAAAGTTAACGCATGCACGACGGACAATTCGCCATGACATAAGCTCGACTGGCTTTCAGCCAGTGGAGCTAATTATAATATTTCAATCACCCTTTCCCTCAAATAGACACTTTCTGACGCCTCTGCAGCAGACGGCTTTTGGAAAACGTGGAAGCAGAGGAAGAAATTGCTCCATACAAGCAATTTCTCCTTTTGTCACAATGCTTTTTATTCATGCCTCTTACTGTTGACAAAATTTAATGCTAGTTAACTTACAGTTTAACTTTTAAATTTTACATCTTTGGTCATTTAACAAAACAAATGATCCCCCTGTGTGACACAATATGTAGTTCAAAATGATCTACTTAATGTTAGTTATCATGTAGAAGTGTCATCTCTGTATTATAGCTCAAAATGATTTACTTGAATGTCTTGTTCATAGTAATTAGTTAATTACACAGTTATCTTCCTGTATTATATAGTAAACAAAAACAGATCACATTGTGCAACCTTGATTCGTATTTGTGTCGTTTACATATAGCCTAGATATTTATTCTTCCATTCCGTTATTGTTTTCCGAGTTACCTTTACAGAATAAACACTTTCATCCAGAATGCTTGTCACAACGACTCGCTGCTTTTACCAGCTTTGAAGAATGTCATTAACGTCGTTTTGTTTTTGTTTTCTACCCGTCTTGTTGTGTCCACGACTTGCCATTTGTCTTTTATTTCTCTGATTCAACTAAAAACCAAACCGGAAATAACAGTTAATATACCCCAACTTTTCCAATACATAAAGGTTGGTTGTAAAAATATCCCATACACTGACATTATGAATCTTCTTCACAAGTAATGTTGCGTATTGCGCATTATATAACCTGTCAATATTTCCATGACCTGAAACGAAACAAAAATACATACAGTTACTGATTGCACAATAAAAATAAAATCAAGATGTGTATAGTTGTATACATGTCCGCGCAAAACCATTTTTTATCAATATATACGTATGCTATGATTTGAATAATAAAATAGTCCGTTTATAATAGATACTTTACAATTATTGATCTGCATTAAGTTATTTGGGGTTATAATGCATCTGTATCCAGTGAAGACTCAGAGGAGCCTATGTATCATATTATGCAGTCTCAGCAGTCTTAACTGACCATATACATGTAATTTAGACCTAGAAACAGTGTAGCCTCACTACTTTAATGTCAATATAACATTATAAATGACGCCAAGGCAGAGTGTCAGTTAGACATGGATTCACTAGACAAATTATAACATAGCGTACACAAACTTGATACAAATATACATGTGTTTTTGCGCGTTAATTGAATAAATTTTTTGGCAAAGCATCATGCATATGCTCCATCTAAGTATAGACAAAATATGGAAAATTCATTTATAAATATATATTGTATTTCTTCATTTTTTTCAATAATAAAACCTGTATACATAATATCATCATTCAATACAAATAATTGTACACACTTAACCACTTTTGTCTCCTAAGTCCTTAAATGAGCCTAAATAGTGTATACATACAAGAACGATTATACACTTGTACAATATATCAGAGACCTTAATAGAAATATATAATGTATATATATGTCTCTGAATATATGTACGAAGCCTCCGAAGTCCTTCATTTTTTATTTTCCTTCATATGCCACCCTTTTTAAATAATTAACATATGTCAGATGATAAAACGGACAAGCGAATGTCTACAGGAATTGGGCTATTTTCAGACATACGTGTACATTAAATACATGTGAGCTTATTTTCATATCCGGTTACGATACAGCACAGGGCGAAAATAAAAATAAAAAAGTTTTCCACTCCAAATTACAGTTTAATTGACAGACCTACCTCGAAAGTTTTACGTATTGATGACTAAATGAACATTTTAGGCGTGCATACATTTCTTTCCTGTCAGTCTTCCTCAATATAAAACTTCATGTGTCTTTCCTCCACAAAAACAATAACAATCTTATCGTCAGCGGAGCTTGTCAGATTTCTACTTTCATTTTGAACGGAAGTTGCAAGTTCTCCTTCGCAGAGTTGTCGTTCCTTACCATCTTCTTTCAGTAAAATGAATCGATTGGCTAGATAAATTAGTTGGGAGATAGTTTTTCATCGAAGCGTTTACAGTTAGAGTTAGGCATTATTGTTAATACTAAACATCCACGAAACCACTTCCTGATCAACAAGAAATATCAAAATGTCACGTGAAATTGGTATATATTCATACACTAATTATGAATATATTTATTCAAACTTCAACTCTATATTGTAAACGTTCTACTTCAACTTTCAACCACTAATGCTTCCTTTTTACAGTCTTTTTTTCAATATTCAGATATCTTGATTCACCAAGGTTTTCGAAAATGCAGTTTTATTGCCTGATAATTGACACTACTTTTTTGTTGACCGAATGACGGTTTAAAAAATCCCTCTTTTTCGGCTCCCAGCTTTACACTATCGTTCTGTTTATAGTCGGGGAGCCAACTGTTGTACGATTTCTCAAAATGCACATGACTATAGACGGTACCTTAGGGGTACCGTCCAAAAACCACTTCAATCCAAACACTATCTGATAACAGAAGAAATGCCACCCAGGTACTGTCAACAAAACCTGCAGAAATGATCAGAGAAAAATCAACTTTAGGGACTACTGCTACTTTAAAACCAGGAAATGTTTCTGTTGACGTCACCTAAAGAACACTTACAGTGCAGGGACAAACCATTACACCTGTGGAAACAACAAAACAAACTACAGATACTGCTTTAAACACTGTAAAACAAGTGATTGCTGCGGATGCTACAAGCATAAAAAATTTAACAAGTGTTCAGACTAATTCTCTTACTTCAACTGTGATTGTTCCACCGTTAGATGGGACATGGATGGATTTTTTTCAAAGGATTCACCATTTTGATGGATTTTATGAGTATGAGGGTGGTCGATACAGTTTTGAATTTGTACTTATGTATGTACAAAATAAATCAATTTCTACTTTTGCCACAATGTTTTCCACTTTTAGTCATAGGTTATCCATTCATTTATAAAGATTTTCTATTTTTTAACAAAATATGTTCAAAGTCCTCTGCTGCAGAATTGTCACATTCGGGAAAGGGTTAAAGAAATTGTCTGAGCCTTAAAATAGAATCACAATTTCATATATTTCACATTGTGCTCAGGAGAGCTTAACCCTCTCCCACATACAGACACTTTCTGATGCCCCTGCAGCAGACGACTTTTTGAAAATATTGTGGCAGTAGGAAAGTTTGCTCTAGATGAGCATTTCTCCTTTTGTCACCTCTTTGCAATAATTAAACATTCAATTACATGTATAGAGATTCACGATATCTTAAATTAAGATGTTTTTTGAAAGTCGTCTGCTGCAGATTTGTTGTATATGGGAAAGGGTTAAGCTTGTAAACATTTTTCTATATTTTTTATCATCAGGAACATCAACAGATGGCCATCATGTAATATTCAGACAATCCAACACCTACTCAGCTAATTTCCGGTTCTCAGCTTTATCCCGTTTAGAGTTTGGTGGAATGTTGGTTACCAGCGGTGGCAGCTCTTACTACGCAGGGAATGTAACACTATCTCAGAATTCTTATTTCACATGGATCCACATGAACAAAGGTAGGGCAAATTAATATAATACATAGATCAATAGGCAGATGACTAGATAACCCTTTCCCTCATAAAGACGCTTTCTAACGTCTCTGCAGCAGATGGCTTTTTGAAAACATAGTGACAAAAGAAGGAATTGCTCGAAACAAGCAATTTCTCCTTTTGCCACAATGTTTTCCACTTTTAGTCATAGGTTATCCATTCAATTAAAGAGATTTTACATTTAGTGACAAAATATGTTCAAAGTCGTCTGCTGCAGAATTGTTGTATGAGGGAAAGGGTTAAGGAGGAGTAAATTGGTCTTATTCCACCTATATTTCTCTTATGATTTACCCAAACCCTATGCTGTGGGTACCCTATAGAATCGTCTCTCTGAGCTGATTTGTTTGAGTATCCACAACATAGGGTTTGAGTGTCAAGTAAGTGTTTTAGAATTTGAAATGCTCACCTTATCTAGTAGAGCTCTGTATAGATATCTTTTATTGACTTAAACTATACGCAGTTTTTCATCATACAACATACGTTTTTAGAAAATAATTTCTTGCACATGACCCATTTACACAATCACTTACTCGCACACACACAAACACACTCACATATAAACATGACAAGAGAAAGTTGATGCAACGCATCAATGTCGCCGGATATCCGAAGTGCAGTTATGCATAATAACAATAACATTATAGTAGTTGAATAAACAGTTATCAACTGAGGGGCATATTGGAACATCAGGGATGGGGTCAAGTGAAAATGTATCATAACTTGCATTGTTTTGTCAACGAAGTGAATGATAATTGAAGCCTTTCATTGTTTATGATCAATCTCCATTCCAAAGTAGGTTGACCATACACACAACCAACTAATTATTGATCATAAACAGTAATGGAAATGAGTAATATTGCCAATCATTAGTCATAGTATGTATACAGTGCTTTCATTAAGGAATAATTATAAGATTTGTGAATTCCACATACACTTTTCAAGATGTTTGTCAGAATATTTGAATTTTATTATTTTTCAATAAAACCACAAAACAGAAAATTTAGGATTTGCATGCAATAGCACGTCATTTTACCTTTCCTCTTTTTAAGTCAACAGTGGACACCTTTGCAGCAATCTACTTTTAAAACAATGAGATAAGGGTTAAATCGCTGAAGACATGAGTTTTCTCTTTTTCTCAAAATGATATTAGCTTAGCATCCTAATTATATCATACTTTAACAAATGTTGAAATGTAGTCCAATATTTATAAATTAGACCACCTTCGAAATATAATATCAACTAAACAGTTAAATCTCATTGAAATTGTTGTATAATTTAAACTTAATTTCGAACATAAACTTAGCCCTACAACATGTTAATTTATTTTAATTCTTTCCTTCCTTTTTGGGCGGTACCCCTAAGGGTACTGTCTATAGTCATGTGCATTTTGAGAAATCGTACAACAATTAGCTCCTCGACTATAAACAGAACGATAGTGTAAAGCTGGGAGCCGAAAAAGAGGGATTTTTTTAACCGTCAACAAAAAAGTAGTGTCAATTATCAGGCAATAAAACTGCATTTTCGAAAACCTTGGTGAATCAAGATATCTGAATATTGAAAAAAGACTGTAAAAAGGAAGCATTAGTGGTTGAAAGTTGAAGTAGAACGTTTACAATATTGAGTTGAAGTTTGAATAAATATATTCATAATTAATGTATGAATATATACCAATTTCACGTGACATTTTGATATTTCTTGTTGATCAGGAAGTGGTTTCGTGGATGTTTGGTAGTATTAACAATAAAGCCTAACCCCCCTAACTCTAAACGCTTCGATGAAAAACTATCTCCCAACTAATTATCTAGCCAATCGATTCATTTTACTGAAAGAAGATGTAAGGAACGACAACTCTGCAAAGGAGAACTTGCAACTTCCGTCCAAAATGAAAGTAGAAATCTGACAAGCTGCGCTGACGATAGATCGTTATTGTTTTTGTGGAGGAAAGACACATGAAGTTTTATATTGAGGAAGACTGACAGGAAAGAAATGTATGCACGCCTAAAATGTTCATTTAGTCATCAATACGTAAAACGTTCGAGGTAGGTCTGTCAATTAAACTGTAATTTGGAGTGGAAAACTTTTTTTTATTTTTATTTTCGCCCTGTGCTGTATCGTAACCGGATATGAAAATAAGCTCACATGTATTTCATGTAGATCTACACGTATGTCTGAAAATAGCCCAATTCCTGTAGACATTCGCTTGTCCGTTTGTAAGAGGTGTTTTTCCCCCTTTTCCTAAGTCTGAAGCAGACGACTTCGAAACTATATGTATACAAATGTTAAATTTTAGAAATGAAAATTTAATCATTAAATAGAGTTGAAAACATTGCGACTAAGAGAGCAATTTTTCATTTTGACCAATTTCTCTTTGAGCCACAATGTTTAAGTAAGTCGTTTGCCATAGAAGCTTCCATAAGCGTCAGTATGTCGAAAGGGTTAATTGAAATGGCCAATTATAAACGGTGAAAATTGAGCTGTATTTGCTAGCGGAATGCTATTGAGCTCACCGCCTATGTTTTGCGTATATATGTCAATACTGACCCATGTATGTGGAGGGTCCCCTTACAGAACAAAAGTCACGAAAATACAACGGATAGTTCGTATATATACGGAATATTATGTTGTGGGGTGAATAAATGAGTTCGTATTCCACGACAAGTAGCGTGGGAAAATCGATATCTTACGAGACCGTAGGTCGAGCTAAGATATGGATTTCCCCACGCTACGCGTCGTTAATACGAACTCAATTATCCACCCCACAACATAATATTCCTTTTATTACATACCTACAATCTATGAGCAGCGAAAATTTATTGAGTTTACATTTTATTAACCGTAAAATTAAGATTATGAAGGACGGATGAATATCGCTTCAATGATTACGCCACGCCCCATAATGCATTCCAATACGTATGCCCCGCCTAATATCGTCATCAAACCGGTTACGTCACTGTATGACGTCACAATCTTGTATTTACACCGCATATAGATACGGAATTTTAATCTGTCGTGGTGTATTTGCGCATGTCAATCTGTGTGTATTTCCACCGGAAAATAAACAGGCATGTAATAAAACTATATATATATATGAACCGTTCCACGAACAAACAAACATTGAGGACTCTGCGTAATATATCGATCCAGATCAGCCTGCGCAGTCCGCGCAGGCTAATCCGGATCGACTCATTCCGTGCACGGCATGCTTAGACTGATACGGGTCGCTTCTTTACGCAATGTTGGTTTTCTCGCGGGACGGTTGATATATCTATGTTAGTTGGTCAGAGTGTCCTCCACTTAAAGCGAATGAACTCCAGATACCCAACTGTCGAAAAAAATAAGATTTCCAATTTTAAGAAAATAAGTGTTATTTTTGTATTTGGGGCATTAAAATATGATAACTGACATATTACATACCCCTATAATCGGTGAGATTTTCTTGTTTTCGATATTTTTTCCTTCGCAAATTCTACCCTGTCAGTAACGGGGTAAGTATTTTTAAATAGGAAACCCCTTCATCGGGACAATTAAAAACGACTCAAGTCCACTTTATTGATAAAAAACGATACATTTTCTAACCCTGGTTTTACTTGGATAACATAAAGAATAACATTTAGGGCGAATTCGATTTTTTATTTGATTTTTTTTTTTTTCGTGCCATCTGGATTTAAGTCGCTTTAATAAGTAAAGTAAACTGTTTACAGTGGCCGAGAAAATAAAGAAGACTTCTTAAAATTGATTTCGAAAGTTATTTCTGTTTACTTCTTGCTTACAGAAATCTATAAACCCGTTATGTGAGACGTGCAAAGATAGCGAAGTGTGTCGGGTGCGAAACAACAACGTGACATGCGTAGCTGCAGGTATGATATGAAATTATCCTACAAACATTATTTACTCTATTGTTTCCTTCGAACATCTATAATACATTCCGTGACCAATTCAAACTAGATCCCCGCACTAGAATGTTTTCGTAGATTTAAACCAAGTATGTAACAAGTGGCAACTCTAAACTAGGTCCGTGTACAAGTATGTATTCGTAGATTTACATCAAGTCTGTGACACGTGACAAATTCAGATTAGTTCTCCAAGCTCAAAATTGATTTTAGCCGTTATTTTTTAATGCAATTAACCCATATACATTTCATGAATGAATGAATGAATGGTGTTTTAAGGCCCGTCGATAACTAAGGTCATTTTGGGCGCTTACTTACTGTAAATGATGAAATAATTAAAATTGAAATATAACTAAACAGTTTATTAGACAAAACAATCAAACATTATGTATGCGATACTTAACATTAATATAAAACGACATGTAAGCCAATGATACATTTCATGAAGGTCTCTGTCTGACAATAATACATATATATTGAGAGTCCAATTATAATATCAAAGTAGAATAAAAATCCTGTGTAATTGACAATTTCTCATCGTGATGAAGCTGAAATATTTTTAAAGCGACGTAAAACATCATACAAACAAATTAATCAATATCTGAAAGTGTTTCACAAAGAATATGTGAAACGTTTTAAATGCATTGCTTTTGAATTTATTTTAAATTCCAACATTTTGAAGGAGTTGGTTGTAGCGGTGTCAAAGGACGTTTGCAAACCACTAAATAAGGAATTTATAAAAAGCCGATTTTAATATATTTTTGTATTCTAAAAAAATGAAAAACTAAATATAATTTATTTCAATAATTTGATTGTCCTAATTTTGGTATATGTTTCACCATCTTATTCCGTCTTCTGGATGTGTAATTTGGTTGTGGAGCCGATATATTTACACAGGAATCTAGAATGAAATACTCTAGTTCTTAGCTTCCTGATTTACGTTACCGCTGAAAAGGATTTTTAAAATTCCGTCGCCTAGACTTAATAACACATTGTCATCATATGTTATTAACTTATTATATATCATTTCAATAATTTTATTCTCCTTTTGTATATGTTTTACCATTGTGTCTCGATTATCTGAATTTGGTTTTGAATCGGAATCAAAATCTGCTCTCACTCAACTCAAGTAAAATATTCAGGAATCACCCATGCACTTTACGCCTGATTTAATCATGTAGAAAGCGTAGCAGTAGATTTTAAGTATCAATTCTGTGTAATTCATATAGTTTAAAAGAAAATTTCCTTGGAGATTTTTCTATTGCATAAGTGATGTCAAATTAAATCCACGTTCAAGTTTGTATCCAACAAGCTACCGCATTTTGTTTTTTGTAAGTGACGGATTAAATTGCGGTACAATACTATAGACATGGATACTCTGTGGAACCAGAACATACATGTTTTTAGCAAACATACCACACATGCATGTACTTTCATTGACATTATAAACAACCTACGAATATCAAAACATCTCTCTGAACCCAAAATGGTGTTAAGTAATGGAGAGCTACTGTAGAAGGGGAGCATTGAAGTAATTCATTGTCGATATCGTAATAAGACTTTAACAATAGGGTCGGATTCCTGTCTAGATTTTGGTGAGCCCCTTGCTAAAAATAACTTACGAATAAACGGCATGGCGGACATACGGATACACGTACGGACAGACGACGAAGAAGTGATCCCTTTTCGTAATCTTGTCAAGGCAAAAAGCACTAAAACGAATTAAAGTAGAACAATATGTTAACTTAGTTTGCGTCTTTTTCTACGCAAATAGAAAGAAAGGATATTCATTTTAAAAATTGTAATTATTAACCTTCTAGTTAAGACTCATTTTACTATTAACTGTAAATAGTTCCACAATTAGTCATATAAGAAGGAAGAAAAGCAATATCCATTTGGTTCCATAGCACGTGTAATAAATTAATAACGATTGTTGTCTCAGAGCACCGTTCATTTATAGTAGTAGGAGTTGTTGTTGTGGTTGTTGTTATAATCACCGTCACAGTAGCTGTTTAGCTAGATCTGAACATTAGTGATGGCAGACTTACTAAACATTTAATTCCAGAATGTGGATATTGAGTCCAAATCGAAGGAACTACACAGTATGGAAACATTACACAGACAGGCAGTGAAATGGTGAATGTCTGTAACGGAAGTGACGTCGTCACAGGAGAACCTGTTTCTTTCATACGAAGTGTATGTGAGGATGGCGGTATTTGGTCAAATCCTCAAGTCAAATGTTCAGCTGATCGTAAGCCTGCTATGAATTTGAATTATTTTCGCAATAGTTGTCATTCTCCCTTAGGGAGTTCCGGTGGGGGAAGTGGGGTGTGAGAGGATTAGTGGTTTGCACCTCGTCTGTAAGACTGTTCTCTCCGTCCTTACACTTAACTTTGGTCCGGGTAATATCTCTTTAACCATTTCACTTAGATTATCTTAAATGTTATATTCGCACAATTGAATCACTTTTACCTTAACTTTGATCTCTGACCTCATTTGAATAAACATTTATCGCAACTAGATTAACCAAATGTGGTATGAAGACATAGGTTGCTAAGACAATGACCTCCGACCCCACTTAAAGAAAGATCTTGTCCCGGCCATGTCTCACGGATGGTTGCCTTCCGGAATTTGGTCATTGATGCCCCGAGCTTGACTGTTGACATCATTTTAAGAAAACTTACATGGTCCATATTTCTTACACTCTTACCCAATATTTACCTTATTGGCTGCATACATGCATTTTCCCTTTGGAAGATGGTTAACAGAGTGCGAAAAGTTACACTCGCAAAACTATATTGAATACGTGTTGGAATTATTCTCTAAAACCGTTTCATAGGCTTCAGTTGCCTTCTGTTCTAACCGTTTAACTAATATGAAAATTTAAAAGTCGGCCATTTTCAAACAGGGTAGAAGATATAATGAGATAATGTTAGAAGGGCAATTTACCTTTTGACGAGTTGCTTTTAAACATTGATAATTTCAAATGGCACATAACATCATTCCTATATATACATGTACCTGCATTAGATTTCAATTTTCCGTTTACAGCTCCAAGCATCATTGAGTACAAGGGATGTTTCCAGGACGAGCCAGATAGAGTTCTTCGTTATGTATTGTTTAAAAACCCTGATCTGACCATCTCGTTGTGTGCGAAATATTGTTACCAAAGATCATTTATGTATTTTGGTGTGGAGGTGAGATATAATCGTAATCATTGGCGTAATATTTCCCGTCTCCATCATCATCATCATCGATCTTGTCGTCGTGTTCACTGACATCATAATTTTAATCATCATAATCATCAATAGTATCATCATCTCATTCTCGACATCAACATTGCCGCCTCCTCCTTATAATCATGATAAACAGCGTAACTTTCACCGTCATAATCATCCACATAAACACATCGTAATCGGTTTCCTCCTCATCAACATTTATCAACGTCGTTATCGTCATCGTCATCATCAAATCATTAAAATATTTTAATCGTTTTCATTCGCCTTTTTGTTATCAACTTCGTCAGTTTCGTCATCTTCCTCATCACTGTCGTCGTCATCAATAAGTATCATTATTCTCGTCGTCAGTGTCTTCAATCATCATCCTAATCATCATCGTCATTGTCATCTGTTAAAATATTCATCATCATCTTCATCATCAACAACAACAACAATCATCTTCGCAATCAACAGTTCAGAGTAAAAATGCCTTGGAAAAAGCTAAATTAATTTATACTTATACCATATGTCAGAAAAATAATCCACTAGAAATATTTGGTATATCAAATTAAAAAGTTACACAATAAGAATATGTTAGGGAACATAAAAACGCTTTGCAACGCCATCACGAACAGAATGATTTTACATTAATGTGTTGAATTTATGAACATTGGGCCATTGCATATAACCAAGATATTTCTGTCTGATATCCGAATATTTTGGACAACATAAAAGAAACTTGGTCAATGCGACAGGAGTCATTTATCTTCCACCAATGAACTAACAGTTTATGTGGGAAAGCAGCCAGTTCCTTGAATAGACTGTTGTGTGGAATACTGATTTGATAAAGCTTGGTAACATATGGGTATGAGAACTGGTCGCGGTGATATGACTGAACAATTGTTAAAAACGGCGTTAAATCCAATCAATAAGGCATGGCCTTAGTGCAAACATGTGTAATATTTATTCCAGTATGGTGCAGATTGCCTATGTGGTTCTACCTTCTACAACATCGGGCCGTCCAGGGACTGCAACATGACATGTACCGGTGATCGCAGCGAAATGTGTGGTGGGTTTTGGGCAATAGGCGTATACTCGTTCAATCTAGAAGGTTGAAATTATAGGTTTAAAGACATTTTAAATACATCTGCAGCATACGAGTTTTGAAAACATTGTAGGAAAACGAGAAATTTCTCAATTTGAAAAAAGTGTCATTTAAACACAATGTGTTCAACTACTTAATAAGTTCTCAATGTCCCGGTTCAGGTCTCGGTATCTCCCGGTCAAGACTAGCCGGTATACCGGGATGATCCGGGACATTTGTGCCTGAAAAATCAATTGCATTCTCATATTCCCGTCGCTGTCCCGGAGTGCTCCCGGTTAAGAAGCCAGATGCCCGCATTTGATCCCGAATTACCCCGGTGTAGGGCCGTGTATTTAGGGTGTCACGCCGGTGTGTTTCCCGGTCCATCCCGCAGTGACCCAGGTCGTGTCCCGGTGCCATCCGGTGAGACCACGATCGTGTATCGGCCCTGTCGGTCCAACCAGGTAGAACCCCGGTCATGCACTGGTGGTGCCACGGTGAGTGGATTATTCTCGACCGCCCCGGTATACTACGGACTATCATTGAAGAGCCACGGTAGAGACCCGGTTCTGCGCCGGTATATACCGGTGTTGTGCCGGACCTTTCCGGATAACGCCGGTTCTTGATATTTCTCCCGGTTGTGTTAAACATTTTAAAACATCTGGGACGGTCTGTCGGATCGCCCTGGATCAACACGGTTCATCACGATTTACTACGGTGCCACCACGGTTGTCTTCCGGGTTTGTCACGGTTTCACCCGGACCACCATCCGTGATGTACCAGGGTGCCAATCCGGGACAGTGAGAACAAGGCTTTAGCCACACTGTTTTCAACTGCTTAATAAGAATACACTGTTTTCAATTAATGAGAATACTTTCATTTCCACAGATTTTCTGTTCAAAGACGTCTGCTGTAGATTAGTCGTGTGTGATTATTGGTTAATCCTTTAGCTGGATTAATAATTGACCGACATTAACTGGGACGTGAACTTTGTGGTTAAATTCATATTGTTATTATTATTCCTATTATTGTTATAACTATTATTAATATTACTATATTTGATACCCACGCGTTAAATCCCAAAAGTAAACTTGAAATAGAAGTCGATGAAACGCTGGAAAATTATGCTAGACTAAATCCTACTACAATAACGCTCTCACAAACAGTAGAACGCGAGTTCACATGTGACGAGGTTAAAAAGGCTTTAGTTGACCTTAAACGTGGGAAAAGTCCATCTCATGACAACATCACTAATGAGCATATTATATCACTGATACCGTCATTCTGCAAAATCTTTGAGAAGATATTGGTAGATAGAATGCATTCTTTATTATTATGTAATAAAACCATATTTCCATCTCCACAGCAACAAGGGTTTCAAAAAGGGCTAAGTTGTATTACAGCCGCGTTTTGTCTACAGGAAACTATTAACGAACTCGCGGATCTACATAGTAAAGCCTTCGTGGCTTTCATTGACTTTAAATGTGCCTTTGATAGCGTATGGCACAATGCGCTATTTTATAAATCTATAATCTAGGAATAGTTGGAAAAGTATGGAGGATAATAAGGGATTCCTATACAAACTTGAATTGCTTTGTCATGGCAAATGGCAATAAATCACTCCCAGTCCCGGTAAAACGCGGCGTACGTCAGGGAGGGGTCGCTTCCACATTTTATTATCTTATCTTTATAAATGACTTACTTAAAGAACTTGAAAATTCAGAGTATAGCATACGTCTCTATTCGCCAATCCATGCTAAATGTGGGAATCCTGCGTTTGCTGATGATTTATCTGTAATTGCATTAACGCCTGCTTGACATTGTGTACAGGTATTCCTTTAGATGGAAATTCGAAGTAAATTGTAAGAAATCCAATGTCGTTGTATTTAACAATAACAAAAAGAAAAATGCCCCTGTCAAGTTTTTACTGGGAGAATCCTACATTCACGAAATTTACAGTGTTGTACATCTCAGAATTCGACAGGATGGATCTCTAAAATTAACAAATCGCATTTCAGAACGCTGTCAGAAAGCAAAAAATGCCTTTTATGCAATGGCTGATCTTGGTATGAGACCTAATGCATTAAATCCATTAACTTCTGTTAAGCTGTATAGCACAATCATTATCCCAATAGCCTTGTATGGGTGTGCGCTATGGAGTAATATAACAAGTTGCGACGTACTCATCAAGCTCAACCGTTTGCAACATTTTATTGTAAAAACTATTCAGGGATTTAATATCAGAACAAGGTCTGATATGTGCGAATCAATGCTTAGAATTAAGCGAATCACATCATTGATTGACAAAAAGAAGTTAATATTCCTGCACAAAATCTTGAGCCTTGAGAATAGCTCTCTTTGCAAAAAGATTTGCATGAGAAAATTTATGCAATTCGTATATAACCCGACAAAATCAATACGTGGTTACATTCCAGATATATGTTCATTGTTGAATAAATACAACTTGAATTTTCTTATGAATATGTATGTAAATGACGGTTGCTTCCTGCCACATAAACCAGTATGGAAGCAATGTATCAATAATGTTGTTGACCAGTTGGAAACAAATGTGTGGTTAATGAGGATGCAATCGACTGATTTCGTCAGTTTCAGTCGATTGCATACATCAATCATAGCCGGCAACCTGTATAATCTCTATGGTACAAGAATAGCTGCACATAAAATAGCCTTCATGGCTAAATTGTGGGTGACTGTTGCTTCAGAAAAACCTTCGTCATGTGATCTGTGTGGCCGTATACATTTAGATGTTATCAAACATAGAATAACAGCGCAACATATGATAAGAAACGATTATTTCTTAGTGGCATATACACCAATATTGGCCATGAAGTATATACTGAGCTAGTGCTTGCAACCAGTGAAACGTTTTTGATGATGGTGTTAGGTGCAAGCCCTACATCAGTCACCACTGATTCAGAGTATTACTTTAGCTGCGAAGCGATATTATTCGCATACAAATCTTTCAACGGCCCATTTTAGACGACACAATGACTATGTGTGAATACGTGGGTATATGTGTGTATGAATATGCATATGTATATGTATGTGTATATATGTGTGTGTGTAAATGTATTCATATATACATATTGTGACTATTTACAATCTGTGTACTATAATGTAAAGATTGATTTTCAATTTCCATATCATTTTATGTATAGAAACTAGTCCAATTACTTGTTGTTAACAGTTGATATAATGAATATATATGAATGAACTTTTACAACAACTAGAGGACTCGCAATATAGTTTAAACATCGGGCATACCCTCAGATGCGTCAATCCTGCATTCGCCGATGATCTTTCCCTTATTTCCCTGACTCCGAACACGCTGCAACTCCTATTAGATATTGTCTATCGATATACCAACAGGTGGAAATTCGAAGTTAATGCGAGCAAGTTTAATATAGTCGTATTTAACAAACCTAAACATGACTCGCCAATTTCTCTTATCATTGGTGATACGTATATTTTTGAAACTGATCATGCAGTACACCTTGGTATAAGACAAGACGCATCACTTAAATTAACAAATCGAATTAAAGAAAGGTGTCAAAAGGCGAAAAATGCATTTTTTGCACTTGCCGATATAGGTATGCGGTCTGATGCTTTAAACCCAATTACATCAATTAAACTGTATAATAGCATAATTGTACCTACAGCATTATACGGGTGTGAGCTTTGGAATGAGATGTCACAGGCTGACACAAATACAGTGTACAAGGTACAACACTTTATTGTAAAGTCAATACAGGGTTTCAAAACCAGAACGAGATCAGATATGTGTGGTCGGCATACATCGTCTATCGTCAAGAATTGATATCAGAAAGTTGATGTTTCTGCACAAACTTCTCAGTCTTAAAAACGGATCGTTGAGTAAAAATGTATTCCTCAACAGATGCTTGTCATATATGCAAAACCCATCAAAAGTAAAAAAGGGCTTCATCCCTGACATAACGAACATACTAAGTAAGTACGGTCTTCTGCACATACTACATGCATACATTTATAATTCAGCTACGTTGCCGTCTAAATATAGTTGGAAATTGGCTGTTAAAAATGTCGTTAATGCATGTGAAACACAAAATTGGAGGTCGAGGATGAGTGCCGACACGGATTTCATAATATTTCAACAGCTACAAACTTCAATGAGCACATGCTTACTTTATGATATGTATACCGAGTTAAGCCCAAAGGTTGTCAGAAGATTAGCCAAAGCATGGACAGCTATCCCGGGCGATACAAATCAGTATTGTAATTTGTGCTCGGAGTCCACGCCTGATGGCATTAAACATGCTCTCTGCGAATGTCCAGGATCGTTGCTTCCGAGATCACTGCTGTTACAGGATATAAGACTAAACATTCACACCGAACTCGCAGACGAGTTAGGCTCCGACGCCCCGGATATATTCATGTTGAAAGTCCTGGGATCGGAACCTGATACGAACATTGATGCAGAAAACAAAGCTCTACTTTGCAAACGATGTTTAACTTATGCTTACAGCTGTCTGAACAATCTTATATAAGTTCTGTGTTCAGAAATGATAAAATATGCCCAACAACGGCGTATTTTTATATATAATAACATGTGTAAATATAGCCCCAGCACTATCCTTTCCTTTCATATTGTTTATTATTAATATAGCAAAACTTTGTATGTTTATTTATTGATCTCCAATAGGAGGAATAAATAAATAAATAAAACTATTATTATTATTACTATTATTATTGAATGGACCTTTCCAACTATAAATGTAAACGTAAACGGAGTTCGTACTTCGTAATATAATCGGGGGTTGTCTCAAATGAATTATAGACTGAAACACACGATCTTGGGTATCATTTATAATATTGCTATGTTTCTGTTTATTTGTAATTGTCGGCATATTGCAATAGGTATCGTCGCTGCTCTGCGATATCATTTCTATTAACTAACTGTAGTTCTAACCACGACATCTTCATATACTTTTTTTATTTTACAATTTAAAAACTTTTTTTATTTTACAATTATTTTTATCTGTTAATTATCGTTTTATTTTGTTTATTTGGATCATTTCTTTGGTTGGGGTGGGGTGGGGGGTTTGTCGCCTCAACAGCATTTATGTTATATCACAGTTTTTCCTGTTTTGTCGCACCAGTACTCAACACAATATTTTTCCATTCTCAGGCAACTGGCTACCTTCCCACGTAATATGTCTCTGCCCATTGTTAGAAGAGGAAAGACGCCGGTCACAATTATTTTTCTGGGTTTTATTAACATTATTTCAGTTATATCACGGCGACAGTTCACTTATTCATGATCCCTTGGTAATCAAACCAGTATTAGGCTATATTGATCTGAAGGTACTTATAGATCGGTCGGTGGTACTTGTGCCGCTACTACGGTACGAACCTGAGACGTCCGATTCCAAATCCCTTACGCTAAGCACTCGGCCACGGCGGATAACTCTAGTCATAATGAATTTGTGTCAATCATCGGAAAGAATACATGGCAGAGACAAGTTTTTCGAACCCTCGCCTCCTGGATTGACTGGCTGACTGACCTTTGTTGGCTCCCTAAAATAATGTGTTGACTTTTTTTAAAAGCTCACCAAAGTATCATTTTATGTATTATAACATTTATTCATATTTTGGACATCGGGAAAGTATAACCTTTAATCAAATGATTGTATATTCTACATTTTTCGCAATAAGTGACAGACGAACACGGTTGCAGACACCTTTTTGTCAATTTCCAGGTAATAATTAATTAAATAAAATAGTGTTTGGTCCTGATCTTTCAACAAATATTTGTCATGAGAAATGTAGTTGGTTATCAAATTATTAAAAGCTGTCACGGTTGGACACAATAACACCAACATTTATAATTGAGGAAAATACATGTACATGTATGTCGTGAAAAATACGTCTTATCAGGTCAGGATAAGGTCAATATTGTTGGGGAATACTTCTGAAGGATACATAAAAAGACACATTTTTTGATGTTTTTATAATTTTATATATCATTGATATTCATCGTCACTTGAATCACTGCTGATCCCCAATTCAGCCAATAGTTTGGGAACTTTTTTTGTCGAAAATCTCCCGTACAAAAGCTGATTGGATCGAATTAACTCTGACAGAGTCCGACGTTTATTGCGCCTTCTGTCATGGCGTCTTGGGGAACACCAGGTTCAGCTACACCAGGTTCAGCAACAGGACGATTTCCAACAGGTTCGGCTTCACCCGGCTCTGCACGTCCTGCTATCATTACCGGTCCGGCTTTTTCATTCTGCTCATCTGCTGTAACAGAACTTCTCTGTGATCCTGCTGAACGGGTTCTTGTTCTGGCACTAAACGCCGTTCAATGTTTCTAACAAGCTGTAGTTCAGATCTAAAAGTATACATACAACAATATGAATATTCTATTGAAGCAAGTTAAAAAAAAAATTGAAGTATTTTCACATAGATCTGTCTATCAACACCGGTTTTGCACTGACGCAGTCATATCAGATTACATTTTTTGAAAAAGAATAGGCAATGAAAGTTTGTGTTTTAGAATATAGAAACTAAAACGGTGTAACTTCATTATGGGCATTTGTTAGGACATGTTGTAACGTTGTCTTCTGCAGATGAATTGATGGGCATTTTCATAATCAAATGGGAAAGCACAATCTTATTCAGGATAAGTTAGACACCAGAAAACGTGTTGATAAAGCCGACCAATATCAGCTACATGCACTATGACAATGAATTATTACTGTTTGGAAATTGAATTTCCTTTATGTACATATTTACTTGGTCGAGTGGTTAGCAAACGAGAATTTGGAACCGGGCGGTAATGTAGGCGTGCCCATAGGCAAGGCACATTTCCTAGCACAGTACTGGTTTGATTACACAGGGATAATGAATAAGTGAACTGTTGCCGTGATATAACTGAAATAATGGTGAAAATGGCGTAAAACTTCAGTAAAAAACAAAACTTGCCTTATATCCTCATCATCTATCGTTCGTAGCAATCGACTGAACTCGTTCGTCACTTCCGGCTGGCGATAGCGTATAAATGGCGACGTTACTTTTGATATCTGCTATGATCAGCTCCCAGTTACTAGGGTGCTGTCTATAAGCCCTCACAATTACTGAGCCACAGGAGCAGTTTTATTCTGGACATCGGCATTACCACGCTATTCACACTCTGATAGTTGTTGACAACACTGGTGGTATTTGTCATTACGAGAGTGGTTTTCCTGGGCACTGAAACGACGCACAAATGTTTCTGTTGATGACTGATATAGGTGGGCCAAATCTGCCGCTTCCAGATGAATGTGTTTTGTTGGCAGATAAAATGTATCCGAATAGACATCCCCTGATGACACCGTTTACTAGGCTGCAAATTCGACACAAAACCAATAGACAACAATTAAAATGTAGAAAAATGAATCGTCTTATAAGCAGATATAGATTGTGTGTTGAACAAGCAATATGTGAATTGAAAAGATATAGATCTGTCAGTTTGATATGGCGTCACAAAAAAACTCATTTGCTTCATATTGTTAAACTTTCAACATGAAATTGTTTACTTAAAAGGAGAAAGTCGTTGAATATTATCAAATAAAGATCCGCAAGCCCATGTGTACAAATTGTCTATGTTTATTACTTTTGAGACGACCCCTTAAATTTGAGCCCATTCCGAAGTCCGCTTCAGTTTACGTTTACGTTTCAGGTTTTGTTGGAAAGGTCCATTATTACCATTATTATTATAACCATTATTATTATAACCATTATATTATTATTCTTATTAGTAGTAGTAGTAGTATGACAAACATTTCATGTCCATCCTTAATACACAAGCTGCAATTCTAACAAGCACACTAAATTGGGCCCATAAATGAGGAAAGGTACAACTTGATATTTCTGAACAATGTAGGTTTAGATCAACCTACACTTTCTCTCCGTTTTAACAGAATCTGCATACTTTTACAGAAGCATCAAATAAATCTTATTTATACAATGTGTGAACATTGTAGACCTTGATCATACTGTGTCGATGCACATGCAGATCTTTATCTACAATGTTCACAAAAGCCAACTGGTACCCTTTTTCCAAGAACCGGCTCAATTGATCCTTTGATTTAACACAAATAAGGTTTCGCACAATTGTCAGAATTCATATTTCCGAAAACCGACAAGAGGGCCGTGGTGGCCCTGGATCGTTCACCTGATTTTTTTTCTCACTTAAGCCATATCAGCTCCGCCCCCTGGCGGCCATAATGTTTATGCATGGATCTCAAAAGTTTTAAGGAATTATGGTGAGGTCATTGAGAGAATGCTTTCTGTAAAGTTTCATCCCAATTGACCCACTGGTTACTGAGGAGAAGAAGTTGACGGACGACGGACGACGCACGACGGACGCACGACGGACGCCGGATGAAAAGCAATCACAATAAATCACCTTGAGCACTTTGTTAAAAACTACCCGGTTCTCATGCATCATATGGCTTTTGGTTTGTGATGCAGAAACCGCGTTCGGCAATCGAATGTTTGAAGTATGTATTTGTCAACATGTTCACCGTTTGTTGTGGGTTTTGCATTGTATTGCAATCGAGTGTATCGGACAGACATATTGATTTTCTAAATTTGCTAAAATACTAATTTACATATCAAATCTATAAATTGGGTATTAACATCGATCGGTAAATCGTGAATTAAGTGTCAGGTTAAGTGTATACGTTTCCTGACGCCTCTGTAGCAGACAACTTTTGAAATAAGTGTGCAAAAGTAAAAAATGCTTCAACTCTATTCATTTGTCATACTTTTATTTATATAGATGTTCCATACTCTTGCCTAGATGTATTCAAAGGCGTCTGCTCATTGCCAACTTTCGGGAAATCCGGTGTCTCGTAAGCTTCAATGGAGATATAGAGGGAAAAAGAAGTTAAAGTGCTCCCACAAATTATTTAATCAATGGATCTTTTCATTTCAAACCATTATGTCAGGAAAACCTTTGCTTTTTAATATGATATTTTGAATATGATTCTATGATTTTTACATTTTGGTTCTTTTTTAGGTTTTTGTTGTGCACCTAAATAAACATTGAAATAAGAAGTAGCTAACATTTATTCTACTTTATTAAGGTATTTAAAATCATCCGATCGCTTCATTTCAAACTGTCCAATATGCATATTGGTTTCTTCTTTCAATTGCACTAATGAAAATTAGTATTTTTTGGTCCTTTTTGAACATTTAAGTAAAAATGGATGCCTCAAGAAGGTGAATTGCTTGTTTATTGGAGAGTGCGATATTGGTTTATTGCTATGTTTGCTCAGCGGGGTATTAATACCCCTTCAGAATATCCCTCCGTTTATGGCTTGATAAAGGATATGGCTTACCATATTGATTGATGTCTAATTTTAGAGATTTTATGAATTAACGTATTTGAATGACTATGATTGCAATATATATTCCACTTTTTTAAGTTATAGGAAAATCGGCATATAATTGAATATTGGCCATTTAAGGCCGGTCTTTAATACATACTTAAAAGTATGGAAATTTATGTATTTAAACATTTAGAATTAATAAACAAATATAAACATAATTATTAAAGAGAACATTATAGTAATTGTATAAGAATAGTATTGTTTAATGATATGGCTTCTTTTTAATGTATTTTACTGTCTAATTGTTATTGTGATTAACATAATTTGTTTAAACATATCTAAATTGGGCTAATAAAAATGTATACTTAAAGAAAGGCATCTTGACTGGCTACCAAGTTGTTGGAGGATGAAGATAACTAAATGTATAAATATGTCTTTTAACATGCCGAATATAGTTTAAAACAACAGGATAACTTGAGCATCGGCGGTTGTTCAATTAGAACATTATAAGTCATCAACAGATAACGGATTAATTGTGGTTTCACACATTGTAACGTGTCAATGTGTCATCGAAGGGATGGTCCATAATTGGCAGTATTGTGTATGGATTCTATGAAGCCATACGTAAAGTCACCAAACATACGTATATAAAACAGTCGAACTTAATTACATTCCCGTTTCTTATTCATTTTAAACTTTTTAAAATTCGGTTGACCTAACAACGACATTTGTTTATACGAAAATACTCTTAAAAGTGTTTAGGAATAATGGAGAGCAAAATTGTCATTGAATATGACGACGATGGAACTTATATAGTAGTGACAAATGGTTATTTGAGATCAATGAAAACATAATTCATACAATGTTTACACCGCGACTTATCAAATGTGGATCTAGCAATATACTAAAACAGAGAATTAATAATGAGTACTCAAGATCAGTGTGTGGGTATAGATTAACGAAAGGTGGAAATAATGAAACTGAGGGAGAATGATGTAGTGCTCAGAACTACTAAAACGCCTAGAAATTTGGAAACAATGGTGTGAGGATAAATAATAGCTCAAATTCCACAAAGACGAAATGTCTCAAAAAACTTGAGGGAAATGTCAAGAGGGTATTAACATTCGTTGAAACTTTTGTCGTTCTCCCGAAGACATTGATCTGTGACTCTTTAGATGGTGGTTTACACAGTGTTAATATGGACGACAAACAGTGCTTATAGGGCAATTCGTATGATAATAATGATGGGTTCCGTGTATGAGCATGTCGTGAACTCAATTTGCTTTCAAATGGGAAAGGTCCATTTAGCATTTTAACTGTTTTCAATTCAATGCCTTTAAATAAGAGTCCTATGGGGTCAGTAGTTGGCAGACACTTAGTATGATAGTTGGTTGTTAACTCAGCAATATGAAAAGCCTACCTGCCACAATGGAACACACGATATAACGTATCGGTGTTTATTTGTCTAGGCTGGTTTTGAAAGTGTGTCATCCCTCTGTTGTTGGTACTTGCAAACACTGAGCATTAGATACGTAAACCGCCCCGGTTAAATGTGAAGGGCTGGCATACACATGAAACTAACTGTGCTTGCAAGTTTTGGGTGCTTTCATCGTCTATGCCGGTTCTCGCTTGACATTCCTCGAGTTCTGTGAGATGTTTTCGGCCAGAGTCAGGAGAATATTGAAAGAGGTCAAGTTTTCGAAGTCTCGACCGGGGTTTATTTCATGTTTGCTTTTGTTTAGGATCAAAAGTTCATACACTTCTTTTGATTAATGTTATTTAACTTACTTTGTCATCCTTTTGCGTTGGCTTAGTATAATAGTATGAATCATTGAAAAACAACAAACACATGCTGAAATCAGCCATGACGGCTTGCTCACCTTGTTCCCAGCAAACCGTAAAACTGCATGTCGGGAAGAAATTCCGTTGAGTCATTATTCGGGGAACACCGTTGAGTGAGTCATCGTTTGTTGTTATTTACTTGATCGAACTATATACGCAACGGTAGCTATCGCCGATCTTAGTCTCTGCATCGGGTTTTTTATGTAGTAATTATTTGTTTATAAGTTAGAGATGCTTCAAGCATTCAAGGGTTGATCCGACCAATTTTTCTGGTCGTGTCCCGATTATTTTGGTCGCGCGTGCGACCAACGGATTTGGTCGCGACCCGTTTTGTTTGGCCGTGACCAGGTTTGGTAGGTCGCGACCAATTCTCCGACCCGATCTGGGTCGCGTGGATGATAAGAAGGTATAAAAGGGAACGAGAACTTTGGTCGTGAGCTAGTCTCGAGTTAAATTTTAAAGGAACAACCCCGTTATTTTTATATTGCCAAAGGTAAAATAAACCTTACACACTGATCCGAATCTGTTTTTCTGAGTTTTAATAGTCTTTACAACCATCCTACGTATTTTTATTGCCGAACCCTGACCTAGTTCATCAGTGCCATCCTTGTCCTGAATTCCGCTTCTTGGTTAGAAATAACCAAGAATTACCACCGCCATCAAGGAGAAGTATCGAAGTGAAGTGCTGATTCCACCCTATCTATATAGTCAGCACTGGACCGCAACAATATGACTAGTGAAAATAAGAAACAAATCAAGGACGTTCTCAATGTATTTGACTATTCAATGATATCTGACGAGGCATACCTTGAGGTTCTCAGAAATGCCGAGAAAAAGTCATTTAATAGCATGCCGACAAGTCATAGATCCCCAGGATTACTCCCAGGATCTTATCTTATTCTGTAAACTGAGCTTCAGAAAGATATGGGGCGTATTCTTCAGAAACCAGGAACACTGCCTGAACAAATAAGAGTGTAAGTATCTGGTGACAGTACCCGAGTGAGTAAGAAGTCAAATTTCGTGGTGTTCTCATACTCTATACTAAAACAGGAAATTGTCAACACACACAATAATCTAAATCAGAGAGTGTTAATTTCGACGCAACATACGAAAACATGCGTTCATTATTATCACCTTTATTCAAAGAAATAAACAATTTACATGCAACTGGGAACTTAATCATAATGGATTCCAAGGTGGATGTGGAGTTCTTTATATGAACATGAGACATACAAGTTATCTAAATTTATCAATTATGATCATTACAAATTATAGATTTAAAAATAAGCCGTAAATTATTGCAAAACATTTTTTCCTCGTTAATGTTGATTAACTACAGACATCAATTAAGAAGTTTCTATAACAAATGATATATTTAGAAATAAGCCGTTACTTTTTCTCTTGGTATATATACACGTATTGGAAGTTTAGAAAAAAAAAAGCAGTACTAATTTTAGTCAAAGCCTAAAATAAACATATATTACAATTGCTCTCTCTTCTAGAATAAATCGAGACTGGGGCTATAATAAAACAAAACTATTTATGAGCCCCATAAATTACTCTCGTTTATCTGATGGATCTAGTCATCTCAAGCGGACATCGTCAGATGACTGGTTAACAAGCTTATGTATACGCCAGTATTGCTCGGAGCTATTGTAGTTAAGAGATCGCTAGATAGCCTGATAAGACTCACAGTTGGCAATGGCAGATTTGTCTTATGTCGGAAAGGGTTAAATCTTAGGTCCTAATTAACTCGTATACAGATATGCACTTTAAGAAAAAAAGAAGAAAAAGCTGTCGATCGTGTAAAACAATATACAAAATACGAAATATGAAAGTATGCAATACAAATGCAATATAAATGTTATTGACCCTGTATTTGAAATCATCGTTATACCTTGTTGTTTGGTGCAAGTTGTCTCGCAAGCTAGGCAACGTCAACCAAAGTAAAAATATATATATATATATTTATTATACCTCACGTGACTTTGTAACGTTAAATTCTCATATACTCATCATGGGCAATTTCTTACTGTCTCATGCTAACAGTACGTTTTTGACCGGTTAACAGTATACTGTTACATGGCATGCACGCGCGTCTAAAATTCACGTGCTTGACGTCATCTCAAACAATAACGCGTCACAGTATTTTGTGAATAGCATTTGCAACAAAATGACTGCTTACGTAAACAAACAGTTTGTTTCAATTTCGGAAGCAGAGTTATACACACTAGATGACGCAAAAGATTCCACCAGCACCAAGCGGATCGTTAATCGGAGTGTCAAACTGTTTCGGACATATTTGGGGGCAGAAAACGCCGACTTCGAGGAAATGCCGAAGAATGTGATGAACAATCATCTGCGGACGTTCTTTGCGTCGGTTCGCACCGTAAAAGGGGATGAATTAAAGAAATCTACCTTGCACTCGGTCAAATATGGCCTGCCAAAGTACATTAAAGAGACATGTCGTATCGATATTTCAACAGACAGCGAGTTTGCATCGTCAAGAAAAACATTCAAAGCAAAATTAACGGATCTGCAGAAGAAGGGGAAAGGGTCAGTTGAACACAAAAGCCAAATCACGGACCATGACTTGAAGAAGCTGATGAATCCTGCCAATGTTGCTTTCAACATAAACACACCCTGCGGCTTACAGAATAAGGTAGGATCATTATAATTGGTTGTCAAATTAAATACCTATGTTAGCAAAATAATAGTTAGCGTAGGGATTGAACCTGCTAGTTCCTACTTGCAATTGAATTGATCGCCAGTCCGATAACAAACTGAATTAGTCGGGTAGCTGAATTAATTTGTGTAAAGACATTGTCCAAATTGTCTAGATACTTGTAGGCGAAGTGAAGTGTTTTGAAAGTTATTAAAGCTGTCATATTATCTTATCTAAATCCCTGTTCTGGATCCGTCACGATTTACTGTGAATCAATTCATTACTACATTAGTTGTATGAACATAATTATTATTTTCCTCTGCTAGGTTTGGTTTGACATCATGTTTCATCTTTGTCGACGAGGACGAGAAAACCTCAGACAGATGACGAAAGCTACATTTGCAGTGGAGGTGGATTCTTCTAGACGAGAATATGTTCGCCAGGTTATGGACGAGGCTGACAAAAACCATGGGTGAGAAAATTTACACTTTTTTTTATATTTATGTTTAAAATGAGAATATTGCAGAACAGCAATACACTTTCAAGTAATGTATTTCTATCAAGTAATCAAGTGTCAACTTATTCTCCAAATGGGTATTACACAATACACATATATCGCATGTTCAGATATCTTAAATGTATTACTTTCAAATGACAAGATGTGTCTGCTTTCTTTTTCAGTGTTGATTCAACATCTGATGACACAATCGGTGAAGCAAGAATGTATGCCCGGCCAGGCGATGATATGTGTCCAGTGAAGAGTTTCAAAAGGTATCTGAGTAATCTTCATCAAGACCTTGACGACCTATGGCAGAGGCCACGTGACAGTTTCAACACAGCGGATAAATGTTGGTATTGTAAATGTCCGCTTGGGAAGAATTCACTGGGTAATTTGATGAGTCAGATATCCAATATTGCTGCTCTGTCACAAAGATACACTAATCACTGCATAAGGGCGACATCTATTTCGGCACTAGATGTGGCTGGATTCGAGGCAAGGCAAATCATTAGAGCAACTGGGCACAAATCGGAAGCCTCGATTAAAAGCTACTCTTCACGGCTTACCGAGTGTAAAAAGAGAGAGATGTCGGCTGCATTAAGCAGTGCATTACTTGGCGCAGAACACAAAGTTCCGGTGGTGTCAAAAATTGGCCCAGATGATGATATTGATCGGGTATTTTTGCCTGAAAATGACTTTACATCAGCAGTTATTCTTCCAATTCCTGCAAAAGCAGCTGACACGACAACCAACGCTGTCCAGGAGCCATTATCGCCTCGGATAATTAACATCCCTTATAGTGGAGGCGATAATGGGTACTACAACATAACACCTCATATGAACAACTGCAATGTTCAATTCCATTTTCATGGAAAGTAAGACAAACAACTGTGATTTGCACGTGCATGACGTCATTTAAAACAATGACGTCAACGTTATTTACCTTGTGTATACATTATACTTAATATTGTCTTGGGTACAGAATAAAGTGATAAACTTGTAATTTTGTAATTTTGTTCGGTATAATAAAATAAATATTGCATGGCTTCCAGTGTGACAGTACATATTGTCAACATTCGGGAAAAAATACTGTTACCCTCGGCTTCGCCTCGGGTAACAGTATTATCCTCATGTTGACAATATGTACTGTCACACTGGAAGCCATGCAATATTTATATAATATATATACACTATACACTCTTTTAACGCTTCTGTACTTAATTGAGTTTTCCTCACACTATGATGTTGGCCTCTTTTGCGGCAATCTTCAGTAAATTTCTTAGAGAATTGTGATTCAGGGAAAACGGTAATGCTTCTTCCAAAGACGAAAAACTCATGAAATCAACGAGGTCTTTATCTTTAAGAAAGACAGCTCTGATTAAAATCAGATATTTTAATTTCTCATATAAAGTTGTCTCCCCTGATTGAGCGATTTGTAGAAGGCTTATCAATGCCAAAAAAGCAATGAAAAAGTCTCAAAAGTAGGGTTTATAAAAACATAAAACCCGATTTAAACCTTTAGTTTGCCTTTTTGTAGCTCACCTATGCACGAACTGCTCAAGATGAGTTACTGTGAGCACAATTTGTCTGGCATCCGTCCGTCTTGCGTCGTGTGCGTCGTCAACATTTGACTTGTTAACACTCCATCGGCTATCGTTTGCATCCGATCTTCATGAAAGTCTATCAAAACATTTATCTTCAACAAATCTGGGACTGGGAAACTGTGCCATATGAGGTCATAAACTAGGTCACTAGATCAAATTGAAGGGAAATCTTGTTAACAATCTGGAGGCCATGTTTTTACTTTGAGCATGTTGAAACTTAATCAGAATGATAATCTTGATGACATGTAGGTTAAGTTCGAATATGGGTCATATCGAGATCGCTATGCCAAATTAAAGGGAAATATTGTTAACACTCTGGAGGCTGCATTTGTAAATTTAGCATGTTGACACTTTACCAGAATGTTTGTCTTGATAATATATCGGTCAAATTGGAATATGGGTCATGCTGGGTCAAAAACTAAGGCACTAGGCTAAATTGAAGGGCACTCTTGTTAACACTCTGGAGGCCGCATGTTTTGCTTCAGCAGCTTGAAATTTGTCAGGATGTTTATCTGAATAATATTTAGGTCAACGTTCAATATGGGTCATATTGTGTTAGAAAATAGGTCACTGGAAATGTCGTTAACAATCTGGATGCTGCATTTTTAACTTGAGCATGTTGAAATTATATAATAATGTTTGTATTGATGATATGTAGGCCGGTTTGAATATTGGTCAAGTCTGTTAAAAAATTGGGTCACTAAACCAAATTGGAGAATGTTTTTGTTAACACTGTAGAAGCTGATTCTTTTTTCTTCAGCATCTTCATAATATCTACCCAAGTTAGAATATGGGTCGTAGAGGGTTAAACACTAGGTCACTAGGCCAAACTGAATAAAAATAGTGTTAAAACTCCGAGCAAGTTGAAACTTTGTCAGAATGCTTGTCATGATGATATACAGTCCATGTTCGGAAATGGGTCATAGTAGGTAAAGAAAATAGGTCACTAGGCCAAATATATGAAAATCTTGTTAAAACTCTGGAGGTTGCATTTTGAATCTTTGTCAGAATAATTGTCTTCATGCGTTTTGCATTAGAAATCACATTGCATAATGCAGGTGAGCGATGTAGGGCTATCATGGCCTTTTTGGTTTACAAATTACAAAGGTGTCACATTGATATATAATAGAACATTGTTAAACAATAACGAGCTAGACGGGTGCAATTGGAGGAAACGGAGCTTTTTTAATTTACTTTTCAGATCAATGAGGACATGGTAGATGACCCAAAGATTGGATGAGACAAAATGATCAAATAGCTTAAGAAATCAATGGGTTCTCTTCCATGAAGACAATCAAGCGGTTGTTCAAGTTATCAATATTCATATTGATCTGAGAGTGATGAATCTGGTCAAGACATATGGTTTCCGGTGTCATGGGTCCTTCTCTGTTAGCAAGTACAATTGACTTTCGCCAATAGCGTATATCCAGATCCACATGTACATCCATACATTGCGATCAAGATCTGCACTGTTCCCATATTATGTATAGAAGCTCGTTCGAAAATTACGTCTACTTGTGTAGATTCTGATAAGATCGAGCAGATTCCAACAAATATTGCCCTTGAAGTAATCACGTGGTAGTCAAATAGAATAGATTGGTTACCTCCCATGGTATTACGCTATCGCATATTAAAGGTTATTGCATCAATATGGAGAAATGTTCCTTCGGCTGAAGGAACGAGTCCCAACATCATGAAACAACTTTATATTGTATAGTATAGTTTTCATATTTGCAATTTAAAATTAGTCGGTGTGTGTGTTTTAAACACTTTGAGCATACATTTAGAACATAAACAATTGTTTTGAATTGTTTTGATAACTTAACATTAACGATTTATAGTGCAATAATTGTAAGAACCGCCATTGTTGTTCCCTATTTGGTTTCGACTTGAAATTGAATCGCCTACAAAATGATGTGTAACGCTTTTTCTAACAGTGTATTTCATAAAGAACTCAAGTATTATTTTATTCTGGTACTTACGCGTGGATATTTGTGTTCTTTATTACGATTTAGATGCCCACAGTATGTTCAATAAGGCGAACACGCATCTTCTGTTCTGCGTTGCAAAACTTCATATCGGAAAATAATCAGAAAACCTACCTTTTAAACAATCATTTGTATATTCATCCTAGCATTTATCAAATCCCCCTTGATTATGTTGGTCATGTGCAATTGAGATCAGCTTATATGGATCGCCAACGACTATCAAAAACAATTAGGCATATGGAGCATGGCAAAATGTGTACAGTCTACAAATACCGATGTCATTAAAATACACGTCACATAATTACGTCAGAAACTATATACGTATGCATTTACTGTTTACACACGTGGACAGCGCAATGAATAGACTGGATTAGGTTTTGTGTACGTCTACCGATTTTCCACAGCGTGTCGTATGTATACACACGATGTATCAAACATAGTTATCTTGGCTTTATGAACTCATCAAATGTTGGATGGGAGCGCTCTGTAACTTTACTGTATGAAAATAGTTCTGTCCTTATAATAGTAGCACGCGAAAATGATCTCAGTACAATAGCCTATCATTGCGTGCAATATTATAGGTTATATGGGGAAATATTGTGTAAGACGAATTTCTTCGGCAGAGTTGCCCGAGCTTGCGAGGGCAGAACTCCGCCGAAGGAACCAGTCCTATCACAATAGAATCCCATAATCATGCAATAACCTTTTTATTGTATAATTTGATATTGGCTATTAAAGTTTGTCGTTTTGTTTGTTTTAAACACTTCACCATTTAATAAATTAACGTTTTGGATTGTTTAGATAAATAAACATGAACGATCTATCGTGCAATTATACTGTCCTTTTCGATCGTTGCTGGGGTCGTGGAAAATATAATTTACGAACCACCATTGTTGTCGACTCGAAATTGAATCGTCGACAAAATGATGTGTAACGCCTTTTCAAGCAGTGTTTTTCATTAAGAACTCGTGTATTATCTTATTCTGGTATTTACGCTTGGATATGTGTGTTCTTTATTACGATTTAGATGCTCGTTTTGACCTAGCAGTATGTTCAGTAAAGCGAACACACATCTTTTATATACATATAAAGGCTACTGCATTGATAAACTTCACATCGGAGGATAACAAAACAAATCTTAAGACCTACCTTTAAAACAATCATTTGCTTATTCATCCTAGCAGTAATGAATCCCTCTTTTTTTATACACTTATAATATTCTGGTCACATTATTACGTCGGAAACTACGTAATTATTTACATACACAGATAACGCTATAAATAAACCAGATTGCGTTTTTGTATGTCTATAAATTGTTCACTACGTGTCATCTATTAAAGATGTACCAAACACTGAACTACGAACAGTATAAGCACAGATTTTTCCTAGGACTTTCAGAGACTGGAACCCTCTGCCTCAGGACCTTGCGCAGATCACGTCTGTAGACTGATTCAAGTCCCGTCTGCAGTCATACACAGCCTAAACCAACACAGATGTTATTTATTTCATTTTTACTTGTAAATATGCCTAATTGGTTGTTTTTTAATTTTAATGGCCTCACTTTCCTGCGATGCACTAAGCCCTAGGCAGTAACACAGTAGAGGTAGTAGTTGAGAGCGCTTTGTAACGTTAATGTATGGAAATAGTTCCGATCTTAGCAGCACGTGAAAAAGATCTGAGTGCAATATCAATGCGTGTAATATCAACTCGTGCAATATCGACGGATACTGTATTCATTTTCCAAATGGAAATAAGAAGTAAAATGAAAAGAGTATACAATAAAGACTGATATTGCATCCGTTTTTCAACTATAAAATAAAAGTAAAACTATCAAAATATACAATAAATATAGGGATCGGTACAGACTCGCCAAATGGCTATATAGACGAGTTCGAGGGTAAACAAACCCAAAGAAGCAAGACGCAAGTCTATCAAAACTATTCTGGTTCTCGACACCCTATGATAGTTACATTAACGTAGTAATAATAGAAAGGTACTTAAGAAGACTAAATCAAAACGGGATTTTGCTATAGACTTCAGACGAGATCTCTGTGTGAAAACCACTAGCGTATCACCATTTAAACGCTCCTAATATTCGAAATTTAGCAGATTTAATTCAATTATCTTCTAAAAATATTGATTTTGTCTAAAACTGATTTTGTTTGCAATGAAATATCCAAACCAAAGAAAAGTGATTTAAGAAAATATGCACAGCAGATGAATTTGAAAAAAACATATTCGCAAAAACGTGAACAATTTGCACAAATGACTATTTAATTATTAAATAGAGTTGTAAACATTTTGGCATCACCAGAAATTCCTCATGATGAGCGCAATTTCTCCCTGTGTCACAATGTCTTCAAAATTCATCTGTTGAAGAAGCGTCTGGATAAGCTGTGTATAGGTAAAGGGTTAATAACTGGTATATCACGACGTCTCTGGATAATTACCATACATGCAGGCGAAGTCATTAAACTAATGCATCGGTGATGATGTTATCATCCCTTTTGCACACTGCGTAACAGGGGTATAATATAGTCAGAAATAGAACTCTCATTAAGGAAAGCTGCTTCTTATTCCAGTCCAATGAATACCATACCCGTTAATTGAACAAGGCATCCGACCAGGACCATGTGTATTTTAGCATGTAAGTAACATTTTTCGTTTTGTAAAGTATCGGTTATTCCATTAGTTTGATAAAGCCTATGTTGATATGGCATGGATGAAAGAAAAAGACAAAGCGATGACCGACCGTAAATCAATTACAGTAGCATAGCTTACTCACGTGGATTTTTGTTAAATATAGACAGAGCATAATCAAATTACCAAAAAATGCAGACCTTTTTTCACATTTATGTTTTGATATATTTAGCAAAATAACATGGTTTTGGAAACAATGTGTCCTGATCATATGCAACGGTTGAGGATTCAATATCAAAAAATCGATAGTTAACTGTTGTATCAATTTTAAAACCCTAGAGGAATTCAGATAATAATAAACCATTTTATCATGCAATCAGCAGATTACGTGGCGTATAACACTGGTATGATAAACCTTTTGTTTACATGTCTACTGGTATGATAAACTTTTATCTTTATCAGTCTACTTATTTTTAGAAATGACGTAATCGCTGGAACTACTTTTTCTGAAATAAAAATGAGCCGTTCCACCAGAAAACTATCGACCCGGATCAGCCTCAGCATGCCGCGATGGCTAACCCGGACAGACACGTTTCGCCTCCTGTGGATTTTCTGTTTAAGGAATCTGTTGTAGATTTAGCGCGACATTATGTAACGTCGCGTGTCGCGCCATTTTGATTGACGTTAGTGAGGTCATTATATATAAAACAATAAAGGATTGAACCTGAGCAGACGTTGTTAATTTACTAACTTTGTACATCTCGACATTTATGGTGCCGTGACCAAACCTACACTAATCAAAGCGCCAATGGCACTGTAGTGGCGATCGTATGGAAAATCCTGCAAAGTAACAAGCAGTATATCGGTGTAGGGCTTGCGATGACTCTGGTGCGGGTATATTTGAGAATGTATCAACCCTGCATCTTTTGACAGTAGAATAATGTTAGTTTGCCAGAATGTTGTCTTGGTGATTATTTAGTTACGTTCTGAAATTGGTCATGATGTGTTCAAAATTAGGCCATTCCAAAGTTATGAAAAATCTAGTTGGTATTCGATAGACTACCGTTTTAGCTCATTAGAATGACTATTTGTAATCTAAATTGTTTGGGTAATCACATGTTTATCACCAGGTCGTTAGGCCATATTAAGATAAAATATATTTTACACTTTAGAAATGACTAAAGAAAGGAGAGAAAACAGTATCCATTAGTTTGGTGTTTGTTTCAATTATGTCCGATATTAAACAGGTCTGTTCAATTTAGTCCCTTCACATTGCATGATTGAGGGTTGTCACAGTGTATTTATATGTCTCTGAGGTTGTTAAACTGCTTCGAATAATGTGAGTGCAAAAACAAACACAAAACATGCTCCAAAAGCACAATTTCACTATTTGCCAAACTGTTTAATTTATGAAAATATAGGCATATATTATAATGCTAGATCTTCAAACTCAATTAGGCTACACTGTCAGCATTGATTGCTAATTGACTCTAGAACGTGCAGACGTGTATACATAACGTGTGTACACACTGCCATCGTGTGTCCTTTAAACCTTTGTAAACCAGTCTTATTATCTAGACGCTTTCATATATTTAAACAAGTACAAAATAAAGCGTTTATAATATTGAGATTTACAAGCTTTTCTGGTTTTGGTCTCGCGAGCTATTTATAGAACCTTTTGGAATTTCCAGATTTGAGTATCACCAGAGTTGTCGTTATTTGCAAGGCAGAACGCGCAATGATATTTATTATCTGCCAAATCATGACGAAGATAATCAGAGTACAACCAACTCCTGCCGAATCAGGTTAAAGGTCAAAAGGTTACGGTTGACTACAGTAAAAATAAAACGAGGCA
Source organism: Serripes groenlandicus (assembly GCA_031761405.1). NCBI lineage: Eukaryota > Metazoa > Mollusca > Bivalvia > Cardiida > Cardiidae > Serripes > Serripes groenlandicus. The sequence continues at coordinate 126,821,234 of JASEVX010000004.1, read as the reverse complement.
CAGGAGTATCATGATACTCTGCATAGCGTACCCAAGACGCCCGATGATATTTATTATCTGCCCAAACATGAAGAAAGATAATATGTAAATAGTTTAACTCTATTTAGATATTTTCTCGATAAATCTCAAATATTAGTACCAATCCGGTATCAAAGTAGCACTAACATTATCATTATTAATCGTGTGCCTGCATCACTGATGGAACTATATATATATATGGCGGTTTAACGGAAGTGAGTAAATTGCCTTTGCAGAAATATCCAACCGATTGTTCAAATACGACTATATAATTTTTTTTTCGTTGTTGTTGTTTTGGTAGCACTGTGGCGATTGTCAACCAATCGCCACAAAAATGCATCTGCAGACACTGCTGCAGCTACCAACACCCGCTAATAACATTCGTGAACTCAGATATTTCTACGATAAACTGGAGACAATTATACGAGGATTGGAATCGTTGGGAGAAGTACAAGAGACATACGGAAGGCTTTGAAGTGTCACTCACCCGTAGCTAACACTATAACCTGCATTATATTATCATTTGCTTGGTCTTAAAGAGTATTGTCTTGTCTCAGTCATCAGTCTAAGTAACACACGTCTGTACTGCTTAGCTGCCTTGGTCCAAGTGGGCCATGTAATAATCACATGTTTTGCTGGTTCCTCTAAACTGGGAACCAGAGTTTTCTGGGCCCAGCGACTGACCAAAAGGAATGGTCTAAAACACAAAGGACAAAGTAGACTTTCACAACACTCCCCCCGGTTTTATCATTAGACCCAACCTGGGAAAATGCCTCTCAGTCCTACATTGCGGCATCGCCAAATCAGGTTGTTGTACCATTTCGATGACTTGTGTTGTACCATGCCCTCTTAGCAGTTGCACCATTTTTGCTGCATAGCATCCCTGTCTTCGTGCAAATGCTATGAAGCATACCAATGACTTCCTAAACAAACCAAACCCATGTATTATTGAGCCAGATAATGTGTATCTTACTCGCACCATGGTTTCAGGTCTATTTAATTTACCATACGGGTTGATTATCTGGCATATCAAGTGAAATAGTCAGTGTTTAACCGGCTTGTCATTTATGTACTTAATATGCTCTCTTTACTATAGGCTAAACTGTCATCTCTGTATTCCTGTGTCAGTAGGTCCATATTGGTCTCCCCGGATGTTCAGTTTCCTTCTTATTGGATCTTGTAAATCTTGTACATTCTCAGTCAATACTTCATTCTTGAAATACTAAAACTAACATCCAAAGCAGACTCAATCTGTTTATCTGGCACACACTCAACGATACTGTAGATGACAGTACTGCATCTTCGAGTCAATCAACCCCATTCATGTTTCTAAACTCCCTTTTTGTGTGACGGTTGATCTGTTTTGAAACAATTACCTGTCTCCCATCCATTAGGCAAGATTCCCGCATGAGCCAGTGTCATATCCTACCCCACTGACCCAGGTGGAATCCCCCAGATGGCCACCGGATATTGTTTCAACGTAAACCGCTCCTTTCCTTGGGCTTACATGACATTCCCTGAATTCAAACAGGTACTCTGATGTTTTTCCCCGAACTCTCACGGGTACTACAATTCATATTAAAGATTCTCTTGCCAATATGTTATCTTATCCTGGCTTTGGACTATACCTCCTTTGTAACGTGTCCATGGTTATCCACCACTCAGTGGGAAATGATTGTCCATTGGTATTACTCTCTTCCCCTGCAATTTAGTCCCAGGACACTCAGCGCACCTCAGCCTCCGGCTCGTCTTTTTGTCCCCCAAAGCCTGGGGCGCAAAGTGATCCTGTAATCCGTATAACGGTTTTGAGTGTTCTACACGCCAGCTCGTCTTTTTGTCCCCCAGCGTGTCTACTCCAGGGCATCTTCGAATCTGTCTCAGCTGCTCGTCGGCTCGTCGTTTTGTCCCCCAACGCGCAGTGTTGATCCAAACCCAAGCCTCCCTTGAACCGCATTGTCTTTGAAGCAGCCAATGGAATCGCCTCACCACTTCTCCGGAAAAAGTGGCCCACTGAGCCTCTACTCGCTTACAATAGGTATAGCTACCACAAGGTAACTCTTCAATCTTTACATGACTAGAATAGTGCGAACACATGTCGGCCATAGGCTTCCTTGATAATGCATCCGCATTCCCATGCACTTTTCCAGGTCGGTATTTAAGAATCATATTGTACTGTGATCATTCTTCCAACCATCTTGCTAACTGCCCCTGTGGTTCTTCATAGCCACAGATAAACATTACCTCAATCCTTTCCCAGGTCAGTATCTCCCAGAACTGTGTCATCTGCCACCGGCTCGTCTTGTTGTCCCCCAGTGAACAGAGACCAGTTACCAGAGTTACTTCCCTTCTACCTTGTCTTCTCCGCCGGCTTGTCTTGTCTCCCAGCGGGCAATGACCAGTCCCCTGCTATTGAGGCATGCTTGAATCGTTTTCAGTGTCATAATTGGTTGCTGTACCAGTACTGTAAAATCCCTCAGATGTCTTTCCTGTCAGTTAACAAGTGGTTAATAGTCATAGTCATCCCGTCTTATTATAACGGGTCCCCATGACCACCAATCCACGAGTTAATGGTAGATGCGTTGTATCATCACTGTAAAATCTCTCGGAATTCTTTCTCGTCAGTTAACAAGTGGTTAATAGTCATAGTCATCCCGTCATATTAACACGGGTCCCCATGACCACCAATCCACAAGTTCATGGTAGATACGTTGAGCCCTTGTCACACTGCACTTGGAAAATGAAGACTGGAACAGTTGGCATTGTTCATTTCAACTTCTTTTGATTACTATCATTATTTGATTTGCTTCGGCAATATCCAGTGCATCCGCAGCTGTAATATCCATGCAAGCGTCATGATACTATTCGGCACAGTAATCGCATTGTATCATGACACGTCCTTGTCATGGGCTTCTTACAGTGGCACTGAATTACCTTAGCTATTAAGGATATCTCTTAAACCTAAAATAATGACAGCAACTATGTTTGTCAGGACAGTTCAATAGAATGGAAATAGTTGTCTCTTTTACTTAACTCCTACCCCCCTCTTTCTCTTTTTGAGCTTGCATTAGGCCTTAATTTGTGAAAACAAAAATACCCTCAGTCTCGTGCATTTAAACGGCCTGGGCATTCTTAAACACTGCCTATTGATGCCCATTGCAATAACACAGGCGTTGTTTGTAATACGCTCGCTATGTACACATGCAAACCAAGCACTGCTACGGATGAATAACACATTTTCGGTGGCTAAAATACAATTCCAAACAAGTTTCCAAAATCATAATAATAAATAAATGCTAAAAGCTGCCTGACTATTGGTTACAGGGACCAATTAACTCTGAAAAGCTCCATTGCAATTATTATCCATTAAATTAGCCACCAGGGTTTAATGCAGAACTTCTTTTTCCATGCTGTTTTCAAAATGGTCACCTCTCTCTCCTTCCCCAAATTTTTTGGAAAACAACAAAATGGAACAAACTTACATGGGTTCTGCTTCACTTCTGACACCATTGAAGTGTCACTCACCCGTAGCTAACACTATAACCTGCATTATATTATCATTTGCTTGGTCTTAAAGAGTCTTGTCTTGTCTTAGTCATCAGTCTAAGTAACACACGTCTGTACTGCTTAGCTGCCTTGGTCCAAGTGGGCCATGTAATAATCATATGTTTTGCTGGTTCCTCTAAACTGGGAACCAGAGTTTTCTGGGCCCAGCAACTGACCAAAAGGAATGGTCTAAAACACAAAGGACAAAGTAGACTTTCACAACATCTTCTTATCCCGATAGTTCTTGAGAGGCTTCCAGATCAGACCAGACGACATCTAGCAAGGGACCATGGTACCGGAAGTTGGGTTCTTCCTGATCTTCGAAAGGCGTTGAACCGTGAACTTGCAATCATGGAGGCGGGAGAGTCACAGAACGCTCAACAGACAGAATACCGTCCTATAGCGTCTTTCTACACGGGAGCACGAAAGGCAGACAACCACAGGACGCCAAACACAGATATATCAAGGAGGAGTTGCGTTTTCTGCGAAGAAGTCCACAACGGTGATTGTCAAATAGTAAGTGATATTCAATCTCGTATCTCCATCGTAAAGACTAAGCATTTATGTTTTAATTGCCTTAGTAAGAATCACCAAGTTACCAAATGTCCCTCCCAGTTCCGTTGCCGCCATTGCAGAAGTAAACATCACACCAGTGCGTGCAGTCAGTTACAGACGACGATTCCTCAGAGAACCCCACCCCAGAACGTTCCTGTCCCAGTACAACCCGCCCCCTTCCCGTCACAGCCTTTTCCCGGAAGTACTGCTGTACAGCATCCAGATGTAACCGGAAGTTATGAAAATGGGAATACACGTTATGGAAACGGCGGAGCTGCTATTTCGCATTCGTCTTCAAAGACCACCTATTCAGATACTCTGCTGAAAACTGCTATAGCCCCCGTATATATAGACGGTAAATATGCAGAAGCCAATATTTTGATGGATGAAGGAGCCCAGAGATCTTTTATTTCCCAGAAGTTAGCAGACACGCTCCAACTTAAGATAGACGGAACTGATGTTATCCATTTGTCATCGTTTGGAGACCCAGCCCACAGCGTCCAGCATCTTGATAGAGCGACCGTAAATGTAGTAGCAGATGATGATACGATGATTCCGATACGAGTCCTCATTATTCCCGTGATTGCCAAGCCCATTAGTAACAGGTACCGCAACCCCATCAACAACTTGACGTATCTCAGAGGTTTGAAACTGGCGCATCCCGTTACCATGGATACCACATTCGAGATTTCCCTGTTGATTGGCGCGGACTTTTACTGGCAGATCGTCGGCGACAAGATCATTAGAGGAGATGGACCCACTGCTGTGAGCTCGCGCATCGGCTACTTCCTGTCCGGTCCACTTCCGGTAGAGAACAGAAGTCCATTTTCCAGTGTTATGGATGTCATAGCAACCCACGTATCAGAGGCTACAGATCTCATGCGATTTCGGGAGATAGAATCTAGGGGGATTTGTACAGACGACAGTGAAGAAACAGACGCTACATCTTACCTACATCAGTATCCAGATACCCGTGTTACCTACTCAGACATGGCAACATGGAAACAGAATCACCAGCCCTTCCCTACTAACTATAGTATAACGAAGAAGCGAACAGAGAGTACCATTAGGCGACTTAGTCAAGAACCCCTCCTGCTGAAGAAATATGGCGAGACCATACAGGAACAAGAGACCAGAGGCTTCATTGAGAGAGTAGACGAGCAATCCCTATCTACACGCTTGCATTACATTCCCCACCATGGAGTGAAAAAATATTCAACGACAACACCAATCAGGAAAGTCTATGACTACAGATGTCGCCAATGTTCCGAAAGTCCGAGATTTCGAGTGAAGCATTTGTCCCTGAATGCAAGTAACCTGGCATCTGATATAATCGCCAGAGACCGTTATCTTGACAACGTTCCGGTTTCTAGAGTTAGAGTTGAACCACCGTTCTCAGTTACCGGCGTTAATTTCACGGGTGCCTTATACATAAGAGAGCAGGACCAACAGCAGAAAGCTTACATATGCCTATTTACCTGTGCCAGCACTCGACGACTTTGTGGTTCGCAGAATCTATAGACTGCCCTTACTCAAAGAGGTACCCAGTGGCAGTTTATTCCGAAGAGAGCACCATGGTACGGAGAAATGTGGGAACGACTAATCGGTGTTGCAAAGACAATGATGAAGAAGATTCTCGGTAGAGCCTCCATTGATCTAGAGGCAATTATGAATGACCGTCCACTAACTTACGTGTCATCTTCCAGAGATGATCCCGAGCCTCTCACGCCTTTACACTTGCTACACGGTTGCAGACTGACGACTCTACCATTCTCCGATGCACCGGTGACCAACGTTACAACAGGTAACCATAACAACCGAGACGAGATGAGACGACGTGCGAGACGACATGAGCAGTTGATCGACCACTACTGGCACCGCTGGAAACACGAGTATCTGACGTCACTTAGGGAGTTCCAGCGGTCGAGTGTTAACAACCACCAGACGATTCGTGTTGGCGATGTTGTAATAGTACATGACAATTTTACACCCAGACTTAAGTGGAACTTCGCTGTAGTAAACAAGCTCGTTACCTGGAACGATGGCCTTTCGAGGGCCGCGAGGATACGGACGTCCACAGGGGTTACCACACGTCCAATCGTTAAACTCTACCCGTTGGAAGTCGTGCATGAAGAGACATTGTGAATAGACACTTTTGTGCAGAGACAATAGAGACATATAACTTTTAAAGTGCAATGAGTAAAACACAGACTTTGTGATTTCAGTGTAGATATTTTATTGAGATAGCTCGTATAATTATTTGTTAATATGTTTCATTTAAGTAATTCATGTGTATATGTATTTTGATAATTTAATTCTTAGCATTTTGTGGGCCGGAGTCAATCTCCTTCGCAGAGTTGTCGTTTCCTTACAATCTTCTTCGCAGAGTTGTCGTTCCTTACACTCACCATACAGTGTATGGTGAGTGTAAGGAACGACAACTCTGCGAAGGAGATTGGGCCGGAGTATGTTGTAGATTTGGCGCGACCTTATGTAACGTCGCGTGTCGCGCCATTTTGATTGACGTTAGTGACGTCATTATATATAAAACAATAAAGGATTGAACCTGAACAGACGTTGTTAATTTACTAACTTTGTACATCTCGACAGAATCATTGCTCAATACCTCTACCCCCCCCCCCCCCCCCCGAGAGGGAATGTGTCGGACCCGATTAGCCTGCACAGGCTGATCTGGATCGATACATTACGCAGAATCCATAATGTTGGTTTTTATCGTGGAACGGCTCAATTATGTTGATAGTATAGCAGTCAAAGCAATGAACAAACATAGAATAACAATCAGAAATAAAGTTATTATTGTTTTAATTACATTTCAACAAATTTTACAATGCAAATACAAATCGAAAAGAATATCGTTATATAAATCACACGGAATCTGCAGTCTTACTTGATGAACTGTCTTTCTTCGTTGAAAATGTAGCATACATAGACCTGTTTATTCTCACGTGATCAGTTCATAGGTAACCTTGTTTAAATACAGTCTGAAGCGAGTAATGTCCTATAATGAGAAGCATATCTATGTTTCCACAAGTAATTTTAATACACTTAAATGACTCCACGTTAAACGACAAATGTTTAATTTCTACCACGAGAAAGGGTTTTCGAACAGCCTCATCTACCCATGGATTCCTCTTTCATACAGCAGTTCCGACAGAAAATCATTATACGTTCGAGAAATCCAGAAAATGTTTCGTCTTGTTAAATAACTTTATCATTTACGTACAGCTAGTGTTTAAATGATCATTATTAACACTAAAAGTTTCGTAATGTGTCTTCGACATGTCTACCCACAACAGTGACGGTATTATAATCCTTTTCCAAAAATGAATGTCTCCAATTTAAACGACGACTAAGCCTAAGCATCACACTTGTCTTGAATATAGTCATCTGTATTTAAACTTTGAATTGTGTTACTTGAACTTCCATAGCCTGAACTAACTTTATACATTGACTTTCAGATCTAACACAACTAGGATATTCATTTTCAAAACACGGCGGTTGACATACATGTTGACCTATCTTGTGTACTGAAGCGACGGATAATCCGCAATACTTACACTTCTACTAAGAATATGTTCGAGTTAATATTGCCATTTTAAGGTATTATTTCACACCAGATATACAAATTAAGTAGTAATAATCGAGAAATATGGAGTTGAAGTCGGAACTCTTTAGCTTCCGTATGTCGTGTGTACACAATGTAATTCGGCGCGGATTTATGCACGCGCGTGACGTCATTCTATTTTAGGTGAGGTCATTCATGAATGGGCTTTTGTAATTTTGTATGTTATTTATTAAAACTAGTTAAAATGAATGTAGATTTACCTGAAAACATAATTTTACATGCAAGATAAATAGAATATTACGTCCCTGACTTTCGACATGAACTTTATCTGACTCGGCTGGGAGAAATGATAATTGTCTCGCCAAAGGTTCGACAATTATCAATTCTCCCAACCTCGTCAGATAAAGTTCATATCTTAAGTCAGGGACATAATATTCTCTATAACTTACAATTTACAGATATTAATTTTTTATAAGCTGGTAACACTGTAGGAAACCTTTTAGCAAAAAGAGATATTGTTTTTAATCAAAGGTGTAGCTACCGTGCTGGCTACGGTAAGGTCCGTAGAGACACCGTGTTGATTCTGGGCGATCCGGCATGTATTGTGGGGTCCGGAGCGGTCCGTGTTGGGTCCGGGACAGTCCGTAGCGGATCTTCGATGGTCCGGAATGGTCCGGGTCATTCAGGGACGGTCCGTGGCGCTGCCTTGGTGGTACCGGGGTCAGATCCGTGTTGGCTACGTGTTCATCCGTTGTGGTGCCGTATTAGGCCCGGAATGGTCCGGGGTGACGATGTTTTGCGACTCAATTTTACCCAGGATCATCCCGAATTAAGATATCTCTTGATCCGGGGTGTTCCGTATTAATCCGGTGTTGGGTCCGGCTTCGGTGTGACTATAGCTTTAGTAATCGGGATTTGAAACCTACCTTTCCGGGTTCGATACACAGTCGCGGCACGACGGTTATGGCACAATTCATCGCTTAGTACTGGTCTGTTTACCCAGAGATCATGAATTAGAGGAGTGTCCCCGTGGTAAAACTGAAATAATGTTGAAAACGGCGTAAAATCTCAATAAACAAAACAAGCTCCTTTCTCTCAATGTATTCAAAAGTCGTTTACTGCAGTATTGAAAAGAGGTATTACGTAATATAAAGTTTTCATTTCATACTGCCATAAGCAGCATTTTCAATTGCACGATGTTGTCTCTCTCAATTTGAGTCATATTTGTCACTGATTAGTAACGAACTGTTCACGTCCTGCCCTGTGTTCCATAGTAAACACAACGTAAACACGTTTTGTCTATGGAGCGGAACGAAACCTACCTGTATTATGCATGTACTCCCGTCAAACAGGTTTGGTTTACCGACTAATGCACGGATTATCGACGAAACCTATATAGGTTTCGCAAAACAGGTTTTGGGTTTGGTGACTATGGAACACAGGGATGGTGTGAACAAGGAGTGACATGAATATATTATGTGTAACCTCTGACCTTAAGCTAATCTTATTTTGGCCAATATTCTTTCCGACGTTTGACAAAAGCATCTTTCGTCTTCAACCACAGGGCTACATATAACAGTCTTTTCGGAAAATCCGTGAAACACATGGTTATGTGAACTGGCCGCCGTGATATGACCGAACACATATTGAAAACCGCGTTAAACCCCAGTCATTCAATCAATCAATCATCACCTGAAATGGAGATTCATGGTACTTTTAAATTTTAAATGGTGTAAACATATCATGCTTCGTGCACGTGCACGTGTCTATACATTATTGAATAGATATTTGCCAATACAAATGTAGGTGAGTTGGTACATGCGAAAGATCACAAGAACTTTACTTTGTTTCTTCTTGTGCTGCAGGCATGATATATTACGGTTCTTTATTTTACTGAACGCATGCTATAGGACCCATTGAGATAGTGTGAAACTGAATTCTAGTTCAAAAGTTTGTATTTAATAATTGAGTAGGGAAGGTTGTTAACAGCTTTACATGATGACTTTTAAATCAAGCGTATCGACACGGGTTGTTAAGTATATTTAACTGCGTTAAATGTGAAAATTTGTTTGCTTCGCGATAAGTATTTCGGACATATCTTTTGGTATATGTGTGTGATACAAAGAACAGCATGTCGATATAAACGTATATATGTATTTGCTTATATAATCCATTAGTCAATGTAATTATATTTGATTTTTGATAGCTTAAAGAAACTTAATATCATTATTTGCCATATTGTTAAGTTAGCAGTATTGTGCAGATAACAGATTTACAATAAAGCAAAATATAATGTAAGGAAAGCATTAGTGTGTAAACTATATCAATTGTAATAATTTAAGTGGATTTATATAAGTAATTTGAGAACAATATAATTTGTTATAGAAAATGACGACAAATACAGAAATAGGTCTATCCCTTTTGTTCATGAGTGTATTTAAGGGTTTTACTGCCTTTGAGCATTTCAAATTTCGGCATTATCTTTCCGACTCTCCATTTCGAACATTTTCAAATATACCTATCACTGAATGTGAATTTGAGTGTAAATCGAGGAAGAAGTGCAAAGCCTTCAATTATCGCCGACATGTTGGTTATTGTTTGCTGCTTGAAACCGATTATGCGAGGGAGAGTGTTGGTGCAGTTCTGGATCCAAGAATGGTCTATAGCGAAAAGAAAGATTGGATGGAGGTAAGGTTCAACCTGCATGCGGCTTTTTCAAATAATACAACTCAAATTGAATGAGCTTCAAGGTATAAGACTTGCACGCGGCTTCTTCAAATAGTACATCTCTTATTGAATGAGCTTCCACATAGAAGACTTAAACGCGGCTTAATCAAATAGTACAACTCTAATGGAATGAGCATCCACGTAGATGACTTGCACGCGGCTTCTTCAAATAGTACAACTCTAATTGGATGAGCTTCCACATAGAAGACTTGCACGCGGCTTATTCAAATAGTACAACTTTAATGGAATGAGCTTCCACGTAGATGACTTGCACGCGGCTTCTTCAAATAGTACAACTCTAACGGAATGATCTTCCACATAGAAGACTTGCACGCGGCTTATTCAAATAGTACAACTTTAATGGAATGAGCTTCCACGTAGATGACCTACAGGCGGCTTACAAAACCAAATGCAAAGAATGCAATACACCAATGTCTAATTGGTCAGTTAGATATTAGACATTTGATTAGACATTCGCAGATTACGAGATTGTGGTACTAAATTCGTCGGAGGTCATTGTACAAGCCAAAACTATTGGCTAATTGATCAGTTAGACATTAGGCATTCGGTTAGATATTCGCAAATAAGAAGAACAAAAATGCATTTTCACTTCTAACTGACCATTAAGACATTCGTGTTTTGCATGTACAATGACCTCCGACGAATTTGGTACGAAAATCGTGTAATTTGCGAATGTCTAATCGAATATCTAATGACTAACTGACAAATTATACATTTGTTTCTTGCATGTACACTGATCTATCACGAATTTAAAACCTAAAGTTTGTAATTTGCGAATATCTAATCGAATGTCTAATGTGTAACTGACCAATTAGACAACCGTTTTTTGCATGTACAATGACCTCTCACGAATTTGCAAATCTAAATCTTGTAATTTGCAAATGTCTTATGTCGAACTTACCGATTAGACCTACGTATTTTGCAATTACAATTATAAGAACTAAAATCTTGTAATTTGCAAATGTCTATCGACCAATTAGACATTCGATGTTTGTATGTACAATGACCTACGACAAATTTGGAACCAAACTCTTGTAATTTGCGAATGTCTTATCTAATATATGATGTCTAACTGACCAATTAGACATTCGTTTTTTGTATGTGACCTCCAACCAATTTGGGTTATAGATCTTGTAACTTTCGAATATTTAATCGAATGTCTAATGTCTAACTGACCAATTAGACACATGTTTTGCATGTACAATGACCTCCGACCAATTTGGGTTATAGATCTTGTAACTTGCGATTGTCTAATCGAATGTCTAATGTCTAGTTAGACATTCGCTTTTTGGACGGTACCCCTAAGCGTTCTGGCTATAGTCATGTGCATTTTGAGAAATCGTACAACAATTGGCTCCCCGACTATAAACAGAACGACAGTGTAAAGCTGGGAGCCGAAAAAGAGGGATTTTTTTTAACCGTCAACAAAAAAGTAGTGTCAATTATCAGGCAATAAAACTGCATTTTCGAAAACCTTGGTGAATCAAGATATCTGAATATTGAAAAAAGACTGTAAAAAGGAAGTATTAGTGGTTGAAAGTTGAAGTAGAACGTTTACAATATTGAGTTGAAGTTTGAATAAATATATTCATAATTAATGTATGAATATATACCAATTTCACGTGACATTTTGATATTTCTTGTTGATCAGGAAGTGGTTTCGTGGATGTTTGGTAGTATTAACAATAATGCCTAACCCCCCTAACTCTAAACGCTTCGATGAAAGACTATCTCCCAACTAATTATCTAGGCAATCGATTCATTTTACTGAAAGAAGATGGTAAGGAACGACAACTCTGCGAAGGAGAACTTGCAACTTCCGTTCAAAATGAAAGTAGAAATCTGACAAGCTGCGCTGACGATAGATTGTTATTGTTTTTGTGGAGGAAAGACACATGAAGTTTTATATTGAGGAAGACTGACAGGAAAGAAATGTATGCACGCCTAAAATGTTCATTTAGTCATCAATACGTAAAACGTTCGAGGTAGGTCTGTCAATTAAACTGTAATTTGGAGTGGAAAACTTTTTTATTTTTATAGACTGCATAATATGATACATAGGCTCCTCTGAGTCTTCACTGGATACAGATGCATTATAACCCCAAATAACTTAATGCAGATCAATAATTGTAAAGTATCTATTATAAACGGACTATTTTATTACTCAAATCATAGCATACGTATATATTGATAAAAAATGGTTTTTACGCAGACATGTATACAACTATACACATCTTGATTTTATTTTTATTGTGCAATCAGTAACTGTATGTATTTTTGTTTCGTTTCAGATCATGGAAATGTTGACAGGTTATATAATGCACAATACGCAACATTACTTGTGAAGAAGATTCATAATGTCAGTGTATGGGACATTTTTACAACCAACCTTTATGTATTGGAAAAGTTGGGGTATATTATACAATTATGGACTTTTCAGCTGTTATACATGATGTGATATGCACCAAAAAATTCATTATTGACCGAGGCGATAGCCGAGGTCAATAATGATTTTTTTGGTGCATATCAACATCATGTATAACAGCTGAAAAGTCCATAACTGTTTTATTATATAACCCTTAATTTATCATATTGTTTTGATATTAATCAACTGAAAAGAAAACAGAGGACCACTCAAGGAACATTTCTGTTGTATATTTTTCTGTCTCATGATAACAGTACGTTTTTGACATGATAACAGTCTAAAACGCGCGTCTAAAATGTTGGTAATGCACGTGCATGACGTCATTTAAAAAAAATTACGTCACCGGAATGACCACTCGGAAGTTTCCGTGGTCATTCGGAACGCACCTCGGAAAATTCCGTAGCGTACGGATAAAGGCGAAGGATATTAATAGGCGGCTCGTGGGATTCCCCGGTCTTCCCCTGTTACTATTTATAAAACGGGTCAATATCAGAATAAAACGGGTCAATATCAGAAAAAAACGGTCAATATCGCTAGATATTTTTTCTAAAAAATTACTTTTTAGCCAATGAAAAGGCGTCTATTTATAGGTTATATAATAACAGTTATTATTATATAACCTATAAATAGACGCCTTTTCATTGGCTAAAAAGTAATTTTTTAGAAAAAATATCTAGCGATATTGACCGTTTTTTCTGATATTGACCCGTTTTATTCTGATATTGACCCGTTTTATAAATAGTAACAGGGGAAGACCGGGGAATCCCACGAGCCGCCTATTAATATCCTTCGCCTTTATCCGTACGCTACGGAATTTTCCGAGGTGCGTTCCGAATGACCACGGAAACTTCCGAGTGGTCATTCCGGTGACGTAATTTTTTTTAAATGACGTCATGCACGTGCATTACCAACATTTTAGACGCGCGTTTTAGACTGTTATCATGTCAAAAACGTACTGTTATCATGAGACAGAAAAATATACAACAGAAATGTTCCTTGAGTGGTCCTCTGTTTTCTTTTCAGTTGATTAATATCAAAACAATATGATAAATTAAGGGTTATATAATAAAACAGTTATGGACTTTTCAGCTGTTATACATGATGTTGATATGCACCAAAAAAATCATTATTGACCTCGGCTATCGCCTCGGTCAATAATGAATTTTTTGGTGCATATCACATCATGTATAACAGCTGAAAAGTCCATAATTGTATATTATTATATAATCTATAAATAGACGCCTTTTCATTGGCTAAAAAGTAATTTTTTAGAAAAAATATCTAGCGATATTGACCGTTTTTTTCTGATATTGACCCGTTTTATTCTGATATTGACCCGTTTTATAAATAGTAACAGGGGAAGACCGGGGAATCCCACGAGCCGCATATTAATATCCTTCGCCTTTATCCGTACGCTACGGAATTTTCCGAGGTGCGTTCCGAATGACCACGGAAACTTCCGAGTGGTCATTCCGGTGACGTAATTTTTTTAAAATGACGTCATGCACGTGCATTACCAACATTTTAGACGCGCGTTTTAGACTGTTATCATGTCAAAAACGTACTGTTATCATGAGACAGAAATTTATACAACATACAACAGAAATGTTCCTTGAGTGGTCCTCTGTTTTCTTTTCAGTTGATTAATATCAAAACAATATGATAAATTAAGGGTTATATAATAAAACAGTTATGGACTTTTCAGCTGTTATACATGATGTTGATATGCACCAAAAAAATCATTATTGACCTCGGCTATCGCCTCGGTCAATAATGAATTTTTTGGTGCATATCACATCATGTATAACAGCTGAAAAGTCCATAATTGTATATTATTATATAACCTATAAATAGACGCCTTTTCATTGGCTAAAAAGTAATTTTTTAGAAAAAATATCTAGCGATATTGACCGTTTTTTCTGATATTGACCCGTTTTATTCTGATATTGACCCGTTTTATAAATAGTAACAGGGGAAGACCGGGGAATCCCACGAGCCGCCTATTAATATCCTTCGCCTTTATCCGTACGCTACGGAATTTTCCGAGGTGCGTTCCGAATGACCACGGAAACTTCCGAGTGGTCATTCCGGTGACGTAATTGTTTTTAAATGACGTCATGCACGTGCATTACCAACATTTTAGACGCGCGTTTTAGACTGTTATCATGTCAAAAACGTACTGTTCTCATGAGACAGAAATTTATACAACATACAACAGAAATGTTCATTGAGTGGTCCTCTGTTTTCTTTTCAGTTGATTAATATCAAAACAATATGATAAATTAAGGGTTATATAATAAAACAGTTATGGGCTTTTCAGCTGTTATACATGATGTTGATATGCACCAAAAAAATCATTATTGACCTCGGCTATCGCCTCGGTCAATAATGAATTTTTTGGTGCATATCACATCATGTATAACAGGTGAAAAGTCCATAATTGTATATTATTTCCGGTTTGGTTTTTAGTTGAATCAGAGAAATAAAAGACAAATGGCAAGTCGTGGACGCAACAAGACGGGTAGAAAACAAAAACAAAACGACGTTAATTACATTCTTCAAAGCTGGTAAAAGCAGCGAGTCGTTGTGACAAGTATTCTGGATGAAAGTGTTTATTCTGTAAAGGTAACTCGGAAAACAATAACGGAATGGAAGAACAAATATCTAGGCTAGATATAAACGACACATACGAATCAAGGATGCACAATGTGATCTGTTTTTGTTTACTATATAATACAGGAAGATAACTGTGTAATTAACTAATTACTATGAACAAGACATAAGTAAATCAGTTTGAGCTATAATACAGAGATGACACTTCTACATGATAACTAACATTAAGTAGATCATTTTGAACTACATATTGTGTCACACAGGGGGATCATTTGTTTTGTTAAATGACCAAAGATGTAAAATTTAAAAGTTAAACTGTAAGTTAACTAGCATTTGTCAACAGTAAGAGGCATGAGTAAAAAGCATTGTGACAAAAGGAGAAATTGCTTGTATGGAGCAATTTCTTCTATAAATTGGGTATTAACATTGATCGGTAAATCGTGAATCAAGTGTCAGTTTAAGTGTTTCTAATGCCTCTGCAGCAGACGATATTTGAATAATTGTGAAAAATTAAAAAATGCTCATAATGACCACAATGTTTTCAACTCTATTCATTTATTAGCAGATTTGTCTTATGTCGAAAAAAGTTAAATATTCAGCCTTAATTAAATCGTACAGAGATATGCACTTTATCTCTCAGGGTTGTGATTTTTTAAATACCACATAAGTTTTAATGATTTGTCTAAACTTCCTGTTCATCAAAGTGAATAGCAAGATTGTGGAGATGAGACATTCTTCATGCATCGTAGATCGAAGACCTTCCAACCACGAGTGTAATGATAAGTACAGACACGTTAAAAGAGCGTGTAGTGTATTTTTGTTTACTTAGTGTGTATTATAGGTTATTGACTGTGAAATCATCGTTGGACCGAGTTCTATGGTTAACGTTGCCGAGCTTGCGATACAGGGTCAATAACATTTTTATTGCATACTTTGAAATTGTATTTTGTATATTGTTTAACACGATCGACAGCTGTTGTGTTGTTGTTATACTTAACATGAACGTCATAAGGGGCTGTTTAGTTTATGCGGAGTAATATAAAAGTTTATGAATATTAATTAGCCGGTGTTCTAAATGTTATGAATATTATTGAGCCGAGGCATTCTGTAACCAGGCGTTCGCCCCAAAACAAAAGAATGCCGATTCCGCTAAGTCAAGCACACATTTGTTATGATAATTTCTTTACAGGGTCAAATAAAACTATGGCTTTCGATAAATCTTGTTGTTTTTCCCCCGGTTGATTAAACATTGCCGACCACCCGTAATAAAAAGTGATTGTAGTGGAACTCTGACAAATCGCTATCCGGACAATGACATTGAAAAAGCAGGACTGCAATGAATAAGCCGTAAAAGACATAATATTACCACACTTCAACGGTTTATTGATATGGTATGCTAAAAGCACGTTTCAATAACAAGAAATAACAGAAATGTTACCAATCCGAATCATGAATGACTCAAATATAATATCATCAGGTTGTTATATGTTAACAGTCATCTGCAGTACTGAGTATACTGACAGTTATAATCAGTAACAAATAAATGAATATCTAGCTAAAAATAAAATGTGCAGTTATAACATATGGAGTCAGCTAAGAATGTTAGGATGTCATCTTTCGTCGGTACATGTGTAGGATGAGATACACTGGGAGAAGGAGATGGTAAAGATAAGTGCTGGCTATTCTAGGACTGCCCTTGTAAAACAAATGTTCTTCTGTTCACCATAAGTCAATTAATTGATTGATTGGGGTTTAACACCGTTTTCAAAACATGTACATATCATGCGGCCACTTTACCTATTCATGTGTTTCTTGGCTTTCTCATACCAGTAATCCACACAGCAATCATTCCAATCAACTGGCTGCTTTTCCACATAGACTGTTAGCCCATTGGTGGAAGAGGAATGACGCTTGTAACAATGACGTCAAACGACGGAAAGAAGGTTGGCCGAGCTGGGGTTAGAACTCAAAACCCCTTGATTGACAGCCCGCGTCAAGGAAGCGTCATAATGTGTTATAGATTACGTATTTCTGCTAGAAGTACTTTTCATAATTTTCTGAGGAGGTACACCAGCTTGAGAGAGCCATTTGTACCGCCTCGCTCAGTAGATTTGGGGAATTAACAACATCAACGAGTTATTTCAATCTATATATGCAGTATAATCCTGAATTCCTCATCCATCAAATTGACTGAATGTTTCAATACGCTTCTTCTTTTCCTTTCAACAATAATTCATATAACTCATTCTGTGAGAGTTAGCAATTAAAAAATGAATCAACGGTTCGCAATACTTAAGAAAATGTTCTCTGACCAAAGTCCAGCAAATGACTGCGGACTGTGAAAACAGCCGAGCTCTAACTATGTGACCAAAGGTTGCCGCAAAAATCGAAATCTAAAAATAGCTGATATGGGCTTAAACCAATCTGGTCACACACTCCCCCTCTTTCAGGAAAGAGTTTACCTCACACTATGATTTTGGCCTCTTTCACTGCAATCTTCAGTAACATTTTTAGACCCATGGCAGCCATATTTTGTCAACGGATCGGAATAATTTGAACAATCTTGGAAGAGAGTCACCCTAGCAGCATCTGTGCGAAATTATTTTCAAACCGGTCCAAGACTTTTGGATAAATAGATGCTTGTGGCGATTGGTTTGCCAATCGCCACAATGCTAACAGAAACAACAACAACGAAAAAAAATACATAGTCAGTTTTGTACAGCCCGTTGAGTTTTTACTCCTTACTGCAAACAGATTAGCCTACATCCGTTAAACCGCCAAATACATAGTTCCATCGGTGATGCAGAGACACGATTAATAATAATCATGTCAGTGCTACTTTGGTACCGGACTGATACTAAGATCTGACATTTATTGAGATAATATCTACATAGAGTTAAATTATGTAAATATTATCTTTCTTCATGTTTGGGCAGATAACAAACATCATTGCGCGTTCTATAACTCGCATAATAAAATGTCATTGCCGTTTCTTTTTGTCAAAAGCGCCGGTTCAAATCTGTGCCACAATCAAAAAATTATTAAAGGTGTTTTTTAAAATATATGAATAAATAGTGTTCTCAAGAGTATTCTGCAATCGCTGCTAGCACTCACCGAAAGTTAAAGATTAGCGATGACTTATGCTTTGTATAGGTGTCGCGTCTAAATTCCCGACTTTCATCAAATCATTTGAGCGCTTTAAATTACAACGACTGGCAAACGCTTGCGAGTCAAAGTACTAAACGCTTGTTTATAAAGCGTTTAAAATACTTTGATTATAGCAGAACAAATACGGAACGAATAATCTTGCAAGAATGGAGAAGAAAAAAATCGATCATTTCTTTCGGCCGAAATCAGGTAAACGCCCCGTTTGATGCGTTTTGTTTCGTTCATAGAGTTGATTACTTACAGATGACCGAGTTGGTGATGGAAACGACATGAAAAAACTAACATTATTCTACTGTCAAAAGATGCAGCTTTTCTCAAATTTACCCGCACCAGAGTGCACTATTATTGAAAATCGCAAGGCCTACACCGAGATACTGCTTGTTACTTTGCAGAATTTTCTATACGATCGCCACAACAGTGCCATCGGCGCTTTGATTTAAATTGTCACTGAACACATAAAAGGAAAACAAGCTCCGGCCCCTGGTGTCCATGTTTTTTCAACGGGCCGAGCCCCGGTAGCTCAGTCGGTTACGACGCGGGCTGTCAATCCAGGGGTTGTGCCTTCAAATCCCGGCTCGGCCAACTTTCTTTCCGACGATTGACAAAAGTCAATGCGACATGGGTCATTCGTCTTCCACCAATGGGCTAAGTGTATGTGGAAAAGCAGCCAGTTGCTTGGGAAATGTATGAGTAGGTGAACTGGCTGCCGTGATATAACTGAGAAATTGTTATAAACGGCGTTAAACCCCAATCAATCAATCATTCTTTTCAACGGATCAGAAAACATTATACAATCCAGAAAGAGGGCTACCCAAGGAACATCTATGCCAAATTATTTGTAAATCGGGCCAGTTTTTGGACAAGAAGATTTTTAAAGTTTTCACCATTTATACATATAGGTAAAACGATGTTTAATGTCATTTTTATCAAAAGTATAACTGAGAATTTCGTTTCTGAAATAGGGTAATATGATCCTGTATGACAGAGCTTGAAAAAGAACAACTAATAAACCGTTTCCCACAAACAACAAATCTTCAGCGAACTACTTTGAAAACACCTTGTCAAAAATACTAAAAGTGAAAGAGTAATTCAAAAGAAAAAGAGTCATACCCAAAGTATCATTGAAGGCGCAGCAAATAATACTACAAGCTTTTATGAAATAGATAAAACATCTCTTAAACACATGAAGTATTTGCATCCTTAATTATTATGTATTACAACTATAATGATGATGTATTGTCCAGATAGAATGTCAGCATAATGCGGATGTACTGTCCTGATAGAGGTCAACATAATGATGATGTATTGTCCTGATAGAGGTCAACATAATGATGATGTATAGTCCTGATAGAAGGTCAACATAATGATGATGTATTGTCCTGATAGAAGGTCAAAATAATGATGATGTTTTGTCCTGAAAGAAGGTCTACATAATGCTGACCTATTGTCCTGATAGAAGGTCAACATAATGCCCTTTTTCTAAAATTACACTGGTCCACGCTGTGAATCACCAAATGTGTCTAGTGTAAAACTTAATAAAGAAATATATCTGCGTCGAATTATAAAAACAGTTCTGTCCCTTTATCCTAGCCACCAAAAAAAGACGGCGACTATAGAATGATTAACCACGTGTCATACCCCGACACAGCTATTCTATTTACGATTTCATTGTTGAAAAACACTGTACAGTAACATATTTAGATATTGATCAGACCAGAGACATATACACACGTGTTTATATGTCTCTGATCAGACCGAGCTTGCGAGGGCAAAACTCTGCCGAAGGAACGAGTCCCAACACAAAGGTTTCCCATCAACATAAAATTACTTTTTATTGTATAATTTTGATATTTTTAAAATGTGTCGGTTTGTGTGTTTTACACACTTCAAGCATCATATAGAACATAAACAATTGTTTTGAATTATTTTGCTAAATTAACACTAACGATTTATCGCGCAATTATTGTCCTTTTCGATGCTGGCTAGGTTCGTGGAAAATATTAATTTACGAACCTTCATTGTTGTTCCCCAATAGGTATCGACTTGAAATTGAATCGTCTACAAAATGATGTGTTACGCTTTTTCTAACAGTGTATTTCATAAAGGACTCTTATATTATCTTATTCTGGTATTTACGCCTGAATAGTTGTAATCTTTATTACGATTTAGATGCCTTTGATCTCACATTATGTAAGGCGAACACAAATCTTATATTCTGCGTTGGAAAACTTCACATCGAAGAAAGTCAACAATATTCAGAAGACCTACCTTTAAAACAATCATTTGCATATTCATCCTAGCAGTTATTAAATCCCACTTGCTTGTGTTGGGCATGTGCTATTGAGATAAACTTATATAGACCGTCAATGAATATCAAAAGTAATTAGGCATATATCACATGGCAAAATGTGTAGTCTACAAATACCGATGACATTGAAATACACGTCACATTATTACGTCGGAATCAACGTATGTATTTACTGTTTACACTGGTGGATAGCGCTATGAATAGACTGGATGTGGTTTTTAGCTCCACTGGCTGAAAGCCAAGCAGTCGAGCTTATGTCATGACGAATTGTCCGTCGTGCGTGCATGCGTGCGTGCGTCCGTCAACTTTTTGCTTCAAACAACTTCTCCTCCCTAACCACTTGGCCAATTAGGATGAAACTTCATAGGAAGCATCCCCTCAATGTCCTCTCCTGAATTCCTTCAATTTTGTTTGATCCATGCAAAATTCTGGTTTCCAAAAAAATAGTGTAAACTTAAAGAATCTTCTCCTTCGAAAATGTCTGGCCAATTTCCAAATAATTAAGTAGAAATGTTCCTTGGCTGACCCTCTATCAGATTCTTTCAAGCCAGGGGGCGGAACTATTTTGTCTTATATTACTATAGTGAAAACTTAAAAACAAATCTCCTCTGAAGTGGTCAGGTCGATTTTCAAATATTTTTATAGAAATGTTCCTTGGGTGACTCTTTATCAGAATCCTTCAAGCCAAGTTGATTGGTCAAAAAACATGGCCGCCAGGGGGCGGGTCTCTTTTGCCTTATATGGCTATAGTGAAAACTTAAAAAAGCTTCTCCTCCGAAAGTGTTTGGCCAATTTTCAAATAATTTTTGTAGAAATGTTCCTAGGGTGACCTTCTATCAATTTCCTTCAAGCCATGTTGATTGGTAGAAAAACATGGCCACCAGGGGTGTGGCCATTTTGCCTGATATGGCTAAAGTGAAAACTTAAAAAATCTCCGAAAGTGTCGGGCTGATTTTGTAGAAATGTCCCTAGGGGACCCTCTATCAAATTCCTTCAAGCCATGTTGATTGGTAAAAAAACATGGCCATCAGGGGGCGGGACAGTTTGGAGATTGATTCTTTGCCTAATGGCCGTGGAGCGATACTGGCCCTCTTGGGCCTCTTGTTAGTATGTATATTGATTTTTGACAGCCTGTCATGAACACAAGATGTATCTAAGAAGGAAAAAGTCATGAAAACGAACGAAGTCTTATCTACAAAAAAAGAAACTCTAATTAAAAACAGTTTAGTTTATTTCTCATGCAAAGCTGTCTATCCTGGTTGAGTCATTTGTAGCAAGCTAATAAATTCCACAAAAGCAATGAAATTGCCTCAAAGTTAGGGTTTATATGAGCATAACATCCGATTAAAACCTTTAGCTTTGTTAAACATTGATATCTGGTCTCTATAAACTCATCAAATGTTGGATGGGAGCGCTCTGTAAAGTACTTCGATAGAAATAATTCCGACCTTAGCACGTAAAATATCATTACGAGTTTGAACCGATCCCTATATTTATTGTATTTTTTGTTATTTATAGACTGATATTGCATTATTCTTTTTCAAATTGAAAATAAAAGGAAAAATATCAAAGAATACAATAAATATAGGGATCGGTTCAGACTCGCCAAATTGCTATATAGCCGAGTGCGAGGGTAAACAAACCCAAACAAAGCAAGAAGCAAGTCTATCAAAACTTTTCCGGTTCCACGGGATTTGTCTAGACTTCAGATGAGATTTTCCATACCCTGTGTGTAAAACCACTAGCGTACCTCCATTATCACAACTCCATCGTATACTCCATTCCTTGATAAGTATCGGGTTGTTCAATGTCGCTTTCAATCGATCTTAAACATTTTTCAACCAACAGCAAATATGAACCAGATGAATTTGAAAAACATATTCGGAAAAACGTGAAAAATCTGCATCCATGAGAATTTAAATATTAAAAAGAGTTGTAAACATTTTGGCATCAGCAGAAATTGCTCATGATGAGCGCACTTTCTCCCTGTGTTACACTGTTTACAAAATTAAACTGCTGAGGAGGCGTCCGGGTGAGTCTGTATATGGGTAAGGGGTTAATAACTGGTATATCACGACGTCTCTGGATAATTACCATACATGCTGGCGAAATCATTATACTAAAGCATTAGTGATGATGTTATCATCCCTTTTGCGCTCTGCGTTACAGGGGTTTTATATGGTTAAATATAGAATTCTCATTAAGGAAAGCTGCTTCCAATTCCAGTCCAACGGTTTTTGTTTTGTTAAGTTTCAGTTATCCTTTCAACTTGTTTGAAAAAGACAAAGCGATGACCGACCGTAAATAAATTACAAAAACACCGCGTACTCACGTCTATTATCGTTAAAAGACAGCAACGGTCAAATTGCAAAACAATACAGATGTGTTTATCATGTTTTGTGCACGTATATATAAATTATACTAGCTATTTGCCAATACAATTGCAGGTAAGTTGGTACATACGAAACAACTCATGAACATCACTTTGTTCCTTTTTGTGATGCAGGCATTATATATCCTGAACGCTTGCCATAGGACCAATTGAGACAGTATACATGCATGTATACACTATATGAAATAAAATTCAGGTTAAAGGTATGTATTTAATAATTGAGTATGAAAATCTGCTCACCGTGCAATATCAATAACCACTTTAAGTGGTGATTAAGAAATGCAGTGAATCGACACGGGATGTTTAGTATATTTAACTGCGTATTATGTGAGGATTTGTTTGTTTGCCGATAAATATTTCGGATAAATATTTTGGATTATATTTGTGATACTAAAAACAGCCTGTATATAAATATATATTTATGTATTATATAACAATATATCAATGTAATTATATTTGTTTTTCGATAACTCTAGGAAACTTTTGAAGAGAAAAATTTCATAATTTGCAATAGTTGTGAGTAAGCAGTATTCTGTAGATAACAGCTTTACAATGAAGCAAAATGTAATGATAGGAAAGCATAACTTTGTCAACTTCATCAACTGTAATAATTAACTTAAATTGTTCGATGTTATGTGTGAATAATTTATTATAGAAAAGGATGACAAATACAGAAGTAGGCCTAGCCCTTCTGTTCTTTAGTGTATTTAAGGGTTTAACTGCCCTTGAGCATTTCAAATTTCGATATCACCTTTCCGACTATCCATTTCGAACATTTTCAAATATACCTATTACTGAATGTGAATTTGAGTGTAAATCGAGGAAGAAGTGCAAAGCCTTCAATTATCGCCGACATGTCGGTTATTGTATGCTGCTTGAAACGGATTATGCGATGGAGGGTGTTGATGCAGTTCTGAATCCAAGAATGGTCTATAGCGAAAAGAAAGATTGGACACGGGTAAGGTTCAATTTGCATGCCGTTTATTCAAATATTACAACTATAATTGATTGAGCTTCCACGCAGCAGACTGGCACGCGACTTATTCAAATAGTACAACTCTAATTGAATGAGCTTCCACGTAGAATACTTGCACGCGACTTATTCAGATAGTTCAAGTCTAATTGAATGAGCATCCACTTAGTAGAATAGCACGAGGCTTATTCAAATAGTACATCTCTTATTTGATGAGCTTCCCTGTATGAGACTTGCTATTATCGAAGACCTGCACATGGCTTATTCAAACAGTATCTCTAATTGAATTTGCTTCCTCGTAGAAGACTTCCACGCAAATTATTCAAATAGTACAACTATAATTGAAAGACCTTTCACGTAGATGACTTGTACGTGGCTTTTTTCAAATAGTATGTAATCTAATTGAATGATCTGCTACGTAGAAGACTTGCACGCAGCTTATTCAAATGGTACAACTCTAATTGAATGAGCTTCCACATAGATGACTTGCACGGGGCTTATTCAACTAATAACCTAATTGAATGCGCTACCACGTCGAAGACTTCCACGCGAATTATTCAAATAGTACAAGTCTTATTGAATGTGCTTCCACGTAGAAGACTTGCAATCGGCTTATTCAAATAAGTCTACTCTAAGTGAATGAGCTTTCACGTACAAGAATTGCACGCAGCTTATTTATATATTACAAGGTTTTCAACGTAGTTGAAATCTGGTTATTAGAATGACGATGTTCGGGCAGTCGGGCGGGCGGCGTAAAACTCACCTATGAAACTGAGTATCTTTAGTTACAGTTGATATGTTGTTGACATATTGTAACCAAAGTTGGTGTGTAGAAAAAAAATATGGAGACTTTTCATGGGATTATGTTTGGTGTTACTAAAAATAGAAAAACGGTGGAAACTGAATATCTTTAGTTATGGCTGACATATTGTTACCGAAGTTGCTATCTAAAAGAACTAATGGAGACATTTCATGAGATTGCGTTTTGGGCCCCTAGGGTTAAGTTTAAGGTCGCTGTTATTAAAAATAAAGAAATGTTTGAAACTCAATTATTTAGTTACAGTTCATTTATTATAAGAAAACATGGTACATGTATGTAACTGTTCCTAAATTGGAAACATGTTTTCTACTGTGTCATAATATAAGGTACGGCGACTAGTTCAGCTCACCATTCATTTGCCGGCTTTCTTGCATCAGTTTTCGACACAACATTCTTCCCAGGCAATAAGCTGAATGTTCTTTTCCTCACAGAATACTTGTAATGCCCACTCGCGGAAGGCTAATGACGACAGACAAAATGACAACAAGTAGACACTCGTCGTTTATCTTCGTTTGGTGGCAATTCTGGGCACCATTTTCTAAACGAAAATATCAATGAAGAATGAAATGTATTATCACGTCCCTTATCCTGCTTATTCTATGTAGTGATTCTGGTTATGTTTCCCACGAATTTACTCATTTAGAAAAGATTATTCAATAAGTTGTAGGTAAAGATTAGCTGGACTACCAACATTTTGTAAATGTGAGAAGTGGATGTGTTTAACACATTTCCAAATCTAAAGCAAACGACTTCGAAACTATATGGTTAAAATATTGTGTTTAACATTAGGAATTATGAAGTCGTCTGCCATAGTAGCGTCAGTATGTCGAAAGGGTTAATTAAAATAGCCAAGTCTAAAAGTTGACCTGTACTTGCTTGTTAAATGATTTTGAGCTCACCACCTATTTGTATACATGTCAATACTGACCAATGTTTGTGGAGGGTCACCTTACAGAAAAAGAATCAGGAAAATACAACGGGTAGTGCGTGTGTGTGTGTGTGTGTGTGTGCGCGCGCGTGTGTTTGTGGGGGGGGGGGGGGGGGGGGGGGAACTCGCACAAGCTAATCCGGGCCGACATATTCCGTCTCAGGGGGATAGAGGTATAGAGATTCATGTATGATTCTTGAAACAGAAAAGCCACCGTTGGCGAAACGTGTCTTTCTGGGTTAGCCTGAGTGGCATGCTTAGGCTGTGATCCTAACGGGAACGGCTCATATATATATATATGCCCAACATTCAGAAGATCATAACTACACGCAACAAATCTGTACTTTCAAAACTCGATCCCGAACTAGCAGATAACCACGACAGCTGTAACTGCAAATCTTACCGAAAGTACCCCCTAGACGGAAAATGTCTCACCACTTAGTGTGATATACCAGACCACTGTTACCCGTTACGATAACATCAACCTTGATACTTATATAGGTCGTACATGCACAAGTTTCAAATCACGCTATTCTGGTCATAGTTCCAGCTTCATGAACAAAGAAAAGAAGAATGCTACAACATTGAGTTAGCATATTTGGTACATAAAGGACAATAATGTGCTATAAAGTAGAACATCCTAAGCAGGGCTATGCCTTAATCACCGTCTAATACAATATGCAACCTTTGTCTAGAAGAAAAATACTTCATCATACACAGACCAGACAAGTCTTCTTTGATCAAAAGGAACACACTCACAAATGCATGTCGCATGAAAAAAAAACCTTATTGCGCAATTTTAAACATGATAGATAGACAGTTATATTATTTCTGAGGGACATTTTGTGAACAATTATCATTATATAAATCCCCAGGTAACCTGTTTTGTATGAAACCAATCACGCATAAATAGTATTACATTGGTGCATATGCTAATTGAAATATCACGTTGCACTTAGTTTATGATGAGTGAGGACATACATTGTCCTTACGAACATATTTGTAAAACTATGTAAAAAATCAATTCCAAATGTCTTTCTTACAGAAATCTATAGACCGCTTATGTGAGACTTGCAAAGATAGCGAAGTGTGTCGGGTGCGAAACAACAACGTGGCATGCGCAGCTGACGGTATGATTATTCTACAAACATTATTTACTCTATCGTTTCTTTCAAATATCTATAACACATTCCGTGACAACCTCAAACTAGATCCCCGCACTAGAATATTTTCGTAGATTTACATCAAGTCTGTAACAGGTGACAGCTGTCTGTAACACGTTACACATTTACACAAAGTCTGTGACACGTGATCAATTCAAACTAGATCCGTGCACTAGTAAATCTTCGTAGATTTACAGAAAGTCTGTTACACGTGATAAATTTAAGCTAAATCCGCGTGCACTAGTACATCTTCGTAGATTTACAGAAAGTCTGTTTCACGTGATACATTTAAACTAAATCTGTGCACTAGTATGACTTCGTAGATTTACACCAGGTCTGTTTCATGAGACAAATTAACTCTAGCCCATGTACATGTTTGAAGTCACAAATTGTATGTATTTAAGAGAGAACCTATCCCCTTCCGGCAATTATAATAATACCGTCTTAACAGAGCCAGTCCGTGAGAAAAGTACAATTTAGCATTTCTGAAATAGTGTATGTTCATCGTCAAGATATTTACAATACACATATCCATACGAAAAAAATAGACAAACAGTTTAACAAAATACAATTGTGAATGAATAATGCACTTCCTAAGAAGGCGGAAATAATGTTTGAAATGAATATATAATTATATATACAAGTATGCAGCGCTTAGTGCTATGTTTTCCTGACATGTTAAGCAATAAGCTCAACAAGAAAAGGAGCCATATCACTCAACGTCTTATCATTTACTACATTAAGTATACTTTTTCTTTTGTGGTTAACTTTGGTATAGTATATTCCAATGGCATTTAAAACTTTTTGATTTGATGAGGTTAACATAGAAATGAATTTGGATGTGAGGAGTCCTTTATATATATCTGTCTTAGTTCTTGATAAACAGAACAAACTAGCATAAAATGAAACTCGTCTTCAAGGCCATTTAAATTGCAAAGAGTACAATTCATATCTTCTTTATTGATGTTTCTTTGTCTGCCAGTTTCAAAAAGTTATTGATTATTTGATAAACGTAATTTCGCAACGGCATTAATGTAATTTGGAAATTTCATTTTTTTTTTCAAGGTAACAAATCTTTGACGTAAAACTGGAATAAACTTCTTTATGTTAACAGATCCTTGAAATAACCATCCATCATACAATCCAATAGTCTGTAGCAAATGTTTAACGTTTCTGACCCAATCAGCAGTTGAATCGCTACTATTTTTATTAATGTTTATAGTTTATCACTGTAGAACTATTTCTATTTTCTGTAAAAAGTTTTATAAAATATTTAATAGTTCTAATTTAAATAATGACATAAAGTGGAATTCTTCCAAACTCTCCATATATAGCAGAATTGTTAGTTGAGGGTTTTACTTTTAATAATCTTCTAAGAAATTGTCAATGCAATGTGTCTACCAATTTACTAGTTAAGAAGCCCCACACTTCACTCGAATTAAAAATAATAGACGCGGCATAGGAATCAAATAAATCAAGCATAATCTTTCAAGGTATTTCTTTACCTTTAGAAAAAGTGAATACATCGCTCAGAGCTTTACCATCTAATGTTTTAATAGCATTATGGGATGTCCCGTTACTTGTAAAAACAATTCCTAAGTATCTATAATTAGTCAATTTTTCTAAACCTTTTCCACGATATTTAGAATTCTATTTATTTTGTTTTTTTACCGCCGGCTCACATACCATGATTGCTTATAGGTTTATTTAGTCAGTTTTTGTTATATACTTGATGATAATGCATTCAACTTTTCCAGTCATCTTCCTGTCAATTTCTCAATAAAAATAGATGAAGTAAACAACAATTGTGAGCCTAAGTACACAAGAAATGGTATAAACTGGCAAAAATTAACTTCGGAGCATGTCCAATTGATTGAGGACTTTACCAATTATGATGAAACTTTCAAGGTATTGAATGAGCATAATATGTCTACAACAAACGACATTGACAGTTTCTGTGAAACATTTACTGAAAATGTTTATAATGCAGCATATATGTGTTTCCCTAAACGAACATTTAAAAATACATCTTCAACCTTATTGGGATTCTTAGTTGAAAAAAGATCACTCTGAAATGCTTACAGCTAGACGTAGGAAAATGGCCGAACTAAAGATCCTGATATCACATATCGAAATTATAAGAATTCAAAGCGAGGTTATAGAAAACAGCATCGGATAATATGTAAACAGTACATAGATCAAATGTATTCCGATCTCGACAAATATGCTGAAAGCGACAGTAAGTCGTTTTGGAAATTAGTGAATAGGAAAAGAAAACAAAATTTGACTTTTTATGAAATTGTATATCGTGATTCAAAATATATCACTGAACAATGGTTTAGGTATTTTCGCAATATCTACACACCCTCATGAACCACAATTGTGATACAGACCTAAATCTGAAATTCTCAAAAGAATTACAACGCCAGTTAACAGTTGGTATTAACTTTAGACGAATAAACACAGTTCATTTATAAGGAAACGCTTTAATTGTCGAGTCTGATAATCACAACATGTTGAGTATATATAAGGTGGAGATTAAGCCAAGGGCACTAACCCTAATCACATCATTCGGTCCATAACAGTTCGCACCACATATATA
Source organism: Serripes groenlandicus (assembly GCA_031761405.1). NCBI lineage: Eukaryota > Metazoa > Mollusca > Bivalvia > Cardiida > Cardiidae > Serripes > Serripes groenlandicus. The sequence continues at coordinate 126,791,392 of JASEVX010000004.1, read as the reverse complement.
CGTAAACCAATACAATGGCGCTATCTCTTTTCTCTTTCTTTTTTTTTTAAAGTGATACTTCAATTTAAGAATAAATGCTGTTTTGTAAGTACATTAACTTAGTAAAACATACAAATACAAATAAAGTGAACAATACAAATTTAAGGAACCATTACAGATTAAGTAACTATTAAAATTAAAGAGAACAAAATATACCACTAATATCATAATGGTTGAACAAAAATTTTAGAAATGAAAGTTCACAAATTGTATATAAACACATATGTCATACTGGTAACCAATTTAAGAAACCATGACAGGTTATGTAACTATTAAAATGAAAGAGAACAAAATCTACCACTAATATCATAACGGTTGAACAAAATCTTGAGAATTTGAAAGCTCACAAATTGTTTATAAACACATTGTCATACTGGTAATGTGATATTAACGTTGTTAATAATAGTCATGAACTAAGTATTTAGTTATCATGTTGCTGGTCTATTTGTTTACTTATTGTACATAGTCCTTCAAATAGTTTGGGCGTTTACGAATTCTCTGCGGTGTCGAAGATTTGCCGAGTTCATTATCATTTAGAATATGTCTTGTATTGGATAACGGAATACAAAAAGCTATTGAGTCTACCAGTTCCACATCTGATTCATGAAAACTATCTTCCAGTGTTCCCAAAGGTATAGGACACTCAGTCGGTTGGCTTATGTCGATTGAGGGATTTGATAAAGTTATTGGTATATCTGCCGGTTGCGGCATGGGATACTGTTTCTGACACGACAAGTCCTCTTCTTCGCTATCTTCGCAGTTATATTTTGCTTGTAGTGATGATGTCGCGATATGACCTTTAACGCGATAACATTCATCCATTTTAACTTTATATGACGAAGCTCGAAGTTGATGACCAGAAAAATTCTTGATTAAACACCATTCACCGTCAATTTTTACAACAAGATATCTACTGCGGGCTTGAGATTTGTTTCTGTCGCAATAAAGATAAACTAGGTCACCAACATTGATATCAGAGTGGCTTCTTGTCTGTGTATGTTTAGACTTTTCGCTATGAGGATGATTCTTTGCGCACTGTATAGTCAATATTTATTGGTTGGTCATTAAGTGGCAATTGTTCATGTGTAAATTGACTCCTTTGTGTCCATAACTCACGCGATGATAGTCCATGTATGCGAATACGCGGATTAAGGCGTGCAATTGTTATTGCAAGTCCTAAAGGTGTTACAGGTCCACCTCCTGGTTCAAAGCGTAATAGTTCGTCCTCAAGTTCACTGATGGCTTTTTCTGCTACAGGGTTTTTGTTAGCGTTTTTAATTCGACCTATTTCAAGACCAATATGTAGTCGTTTTAAAGTGTCATCGTTTACTAACGCCATAAAACCAGGCGCAGGATCGACCCTAATGACAGCTGGTGGGCCATCTAATGGGTGTAATTCAACTGAAAGCCTAGCAAGAGCATCACGGAGCGTGTCATGCCTTTCATTGTCAATAATCATTGCTGTGGTAAACGAGGTTGCGGTTTCTCGAAGAACTAGAATTAATTGTCTATTACGTTTCATCACGTCCGCTGCAAATGATAAACCGATAGATTTTGGAGGATCCTCTGAGGACTGTTGCGCGACTGTTGCAGGGAACTTGTTTAAAGAGGCGCATATGTGGCAAGATTCAGATACGCGAGTTATAGAACTGTCCATGTTAAGCGCATAAAAGTGACGTTTCATCACTTGTTGAAGTTGGTGTGTTGATGGATGGTTCAACTTGATGTGTAGAGCTGTCACTAAACCATCTAAAACTGATCTAGGTACAACTATGAGCTCGGTAGATTGCTTTAGTGGATCATTACGTTTGACGACTAGGAGATTGTCTTTTGCTATTGTTTCCACATTTATATATCTTTTAACGTCTTTCACGTTTGTTATTTTCTTTGAAGGACGAGTTCCTTGTTTTAGATGAGCGTGTGTCCGACGGAGATCGGGACATTCCGTTTGGACGTTAAGCCAAGCAGATCTGGTAGTAAATGGCAACCGAATTACATTTTCTATAATGTCGCTTATTTGAACTGATCTCACAACTGTATCCTCCGTCTCAATTATGAATGAGCAAATCTGACATTGCGGTTCATCACAATCAGGGGCATTGCGACTTGCGAAATCGGATGGAACATTTGCTGAGCCGGCAAGATGACGCACATTAACCTGGTATCGGCTCACAGTAGATAGAAATGAAGTTACTCGTGGGCTAGCAGAAAATTCACCACGACACAGTTTTTTCAATAGACTGGACACATGGTTTACTATCTGTAAGTAAGCAAGTTTGATGCTTAGATTTAATGATATAGGGGCTAAAGTGCTTAACCGCGGCAGCAATACAAAGAGCTTCTATTTCACATGGTAACCATGTAACTTGATGCTTCCTTAATTTTGCACTGAAGAAGCCAGCAAGTGAAAGTTTATTATTTCTGATGATGTATAAGGTAGCTCCTAAACCGCGCTTGGTGACTGACCCATCTGTAACTATCCAAAGCTGATCGACTGGTTGCGGAAGAAGAATAGACTTGTTTGATGCAAGAGACTGCTGTGCTTTATTGAACTGATCCCGTAGTTGCTCTGTCCACACAATTTTCTGTTTAGATTCTCGTCCAGCAACGGCATCATCAAGAGGGGATAGCAGAATAGAACATTTTGGAAGTACTCGTCCGAGAAACTTATAGGCACCGATAAACGATCTCAAACCATGAACGGTTTCAGTTAATTGACATGATGACAGAATTGCTATGCGATGCGGACTTGCTGAGGGTGTCCCTTCTGACCATATCCAACCCAGTATGGTAGTTATCTTTGGACAGATTACAGTTTTTGATGGTGACAAGCGTAGATCACACTTATTGAGTGCATGTAATACATTTTCCCAATTTTGTAACAGTTCTGATGGTGTATTTCCTCCACAGTACAAGTCATCTGCTAATTTTGCGACAGTCCCTTCTTGTAAAAAATCGCCTAGTACTCGGCACATAAGCTCCTCGAGTGCAGTCTCAGAGCCAGGCATGCCCATGGCACTTCTAGTGTATACTCTTATGCCTTTATATGGAGTAGCTACACCGCAGTACTTCATTGAAGCCTTTGAAAGGGGTATTTGGTAAAATGCGCTTGTTAAGTCAGAAACAATTACATACTTCCATTGTGCTATGGTCCTTAGTGTAGAATCCACATCAGACATCAATGATGGTTGAGGTTTACTGTAACGACCTACGTCAGCAAAAGCTGTTACTAAACGGTGACCCCCTTGTGGTTTTTTAACCAGAAAAGATGGATTCAGGTATTCTACCGTTATACCAACTTCCTATTGATTTTCTAATTCATCAAATTTTTCTTGGAGTTCAACTAACTTATCTCGCGAATATTGTGGAACTCTACCTTTTCGTTGTGGAGGTTGAACTGGACCCATCTTTACATTTGCTTTAAATGATCCAACCATGCCATTGTAGCCATTGAAAGCAGGATCGAATACCGAATCATACTTTTGTAGTAGACTTTTAAACTGTGAACGTATTTTATCTGGTAAAATGTTATCAGGATCAAGTTTAACGGCATATGAGAAGTCAGATGAAGCTGGTGTCGCGATAGCAGACTTACTACTAGAAGCATATACTTTTGATTGGTCGGTGGTATCTAGTTCAGTGGTATAACGCACCTGGCAAAAGTGATCGTGCTTTTTAATTCTTTTGGGTTCTGATGAATCATTTAAGATACGAACTTTACCGCCGATAGCTTCCACTAACTGAGGGGTAGGCCAATTTCCTTTCATATTAATACAGTCTGACCTATGTTCTAGAGATAATGTGCATTCTGGATCTATAGTCGAAGGTATGTCAATCTCAATATACTCTCCTGGCCACACTACAGCTGAGGCGCAGCTTGCCCGCAAAACGAATGATTGAGTTCGTCTAACTCTATTATCTGTTGAGTCTGGTTGTTCTTGGCCGTAATAACAACAACTGGATTCACTGATGAGTATTTGTTGTTTGGCTGGTCTTACGGCTATGTCATTAATATTCATGAACGGTATGCCTGCTAGGACATCTACATCAAGATCATCTACGACCAAAGCTTATAATGCAAGTTCAACATTATCACGAGTCAATGTCAGTCGCGTTTCACCTACTATGTTTAGGGGTGTGATGCCGTCTGCTTGCAGAGCAGTTTGAGAACTTTTTTTTATTGGCGCGCAAACTTGTTTTGCTATAGAGTGTTTAATCATACTAACTTCAGCTCCAGTGTCAAGAGTAAGAGTTAATGGATGGTGATCATGAAAAACTTTCATGTAAGGTGATTGTTTTGTTGCAACACGACGCGAAGTTGACGTAGAACGGATACTAAGACTAGGTATAGGGTCACATTCCTCTTCCCCTTGATCATCAGTGTTGTCATCTACGTCTTCACTGACAGTTTGACGGACTTTTGTTATGAATGTTTTGTCTTCTTCTGGTAAGAATTTACAAACTGACAAAAAGTGTTGATATTTCGAACGACCAGCCTGTTTGCAAAGAGGACAAATTGGAGTTGATCGTTTAGTTGACGTTTGAGTGTTAAAATAGTATTTTTTCTTAGCAGAGACGGGTGTGTGAAATGCTGCCCTAAGCACTCTTGCATCAGCAGTGGTGTTAATTTCTTCTAAGAGGCTGTCTAAAGCCTGTGAAATTTCTGGTTTTAACGAAGCTAATGTCTTCGAGCGGAGCTCGGTGCCATATCTTTGTTTAACTAGGGCAGGGAGTCCAGGATTGATAAGACGCAACCACGTAAGCATTATCATGTTCTCAAGTGTAGGGGAAAGTTCTTCATCTGCTGCATGAACCTCTCCGTGGTGTGAAATTGAACCATCAGCGCGTATCAAATTATCTTCTACGAAACTAGTGAGCCTTTGAAACAAATCCTCAGGCCTCTCACCTGGCTCAAGGCGGATGTTGTTTAGATCTAAAAATGGCCACCTGATGTTTGGAAGCCATAATGTAGGCGGATAGCCTGCCAGATTCCTTTTACAGAAGTTGAATTTTTTACGATGGTGTTACGGGAAATTACTGGACAGTAGTTTGCGCCGTCAGCATCATCGACAAATCCTCGCGTTGGATTGGCATTGGTCTTCCTCTCCCAGATGACCCCATCTGTCAAAAATGTGGCAAAATGTGGATCTAAAGATAACGTGTATTTTAAATTTTGTCTCCACGACTCAAACGATGTTATAGTTTCTTGTTTTGTCAAAGACCACTGTTTCGGTGCTCTTACATACATGTGCCATATTGTATCTTGACAATTGAATGTTCCTTTAGATGTGTTTGTTTTATAGTTTTATTGATAACTATCTCGTCCAGACCGCGTTTGGTCGCGTTAAAATAAAATCACTGTTAAATGTTTCTTTTTTTCTCACTTGATTGAGTTTGGTACGTAAAACCGCTGCCACCACGCCAGTTAACAGTTGGTATTAACTTTAGACGAATAAACACAGTTCATTTATAAGGAAACGCTTTAATTGTCGAGTCTGATAATCACAACATGTTGAGTATATATAAGGCGGAGATTAAGCCAAGGGCAGTAACCCTAACCACATCATTCGGTCCATAACAGTTCGCACCACATATATACGTAAACCAATACAATGGCGCAAGATATAAATTACTCCCTGAGTCAAACAATTCCTTCCTATACATTTACTGAAATTACTCTTACAGAAATAAATCAAGTTATTAAAACAATGAATAAGAATAAAAGAAGTGGGATCGATGGACTGTATTATGAACACTTTGTTTACAGTGGTTATGTAATTAGGTAATGACAGGAACAAGTCTAATCTTACACAAGGGCAATAATAAACCTAATAACGAACTTAAAAACTGTAGGGCTATCTGCCCCTCTCAGTATTATTGAAAATGTATGAGTCTGTTCTTCTTACTCGTATAGATAATCAAAGTTCTTTTGGTATCATAAATAACCAGCAAGGTTGGATTAGAAAGGGAAAGATATGTTTTTTAGATGTAAAAAGTCATTTTGATTGTGTATGGCAGGAGTCCCTTTTCATCAAACTATACACAAAAGGAATCGACCCCTAAGTTTTCCTGACAATTCAAAACTTGCATAAAGGCATGTTAAGTTGTATTTAAAGTAACAGTTTTTGATCCGACTAGTTCCTAGTCGTGCAGGGAACCAGACAGGGATGGGTCCTTAGTACATGTTTATACCTTATCTGTATTAATGACCTAAGGGATCAACTAACTGAGTCACCAGTAGGATTTCAATGGTATGAATTTACGTGTGTATGTCCGACGTCAAAAGACGACATGGTATTCATGTCCCTAGCAAAGCATGGCTTAGACCGGCTTATGACCATTTGTTATAACTATGGTATGCATAACAAGTAACTTTATAATGCAGGTGAATCACTATGAACTAAAAACCTAATGAATATAGATCTACAACACGTTCATGGTCATTAGGCTATGACACTGTCTCTGAGTTACACATTACGCTTAGCAAATATTGCAACAAATCTATAAATGTTAAGGAATGTTGCCAAAACTTAAAATTTACCTTCTGAAATCTTATCCACTGCGGTCTTTAAAAAAAAAAAACCCTGTCCGCAAAAATATTGTATAAAAGTATAGTCCTACCCAAAGCTTTATACGGTTGTGAACTATGGGATGCTCTCAGTGATGATCAAACTCTGTTAATTGAACGTAGTCATATATATTGTATAAAGCAGATGCAAGCGATCTCTAAATATACTAACTCCGACATTGCTTTATCTTTAATGGGGATGCTTACTATTGCGGCTGAAATTTATTTAAATAAACTAACATTGTTTGGCCAACTTTGTAGGATAGATCCAAGTGTTTTAGTTAAATCTGTGTTTACAAGACGTTTAACAGAATACACGAACAACCCAGTAGGCGTCAGAGGTTTTATTACCGATTGTTTCAAACTTGTCGATAAATATAACCTAACCAACTGTTTAAGTTCATATATATAGCAGACGGAATATTCCCTACCAAAACAATGTGGAAAAATACCATAAATAAACAATTACGCTTTTACCATAGTACTAGTAGTTATCTAAATGTAACAGAAAGTTGATCAATAAGTATTTTCCCAAAGTTACATACACGGTTTAATGAAATATGTCCCTTCCAACATATGGGTTTTTTCTAAATCAAACAGAAATTTGATGCCGCAGTGTAAGTCGATTATTCAAATGATCAGTTTTATGTTTAACAGTAATCCAGTAAAATGTAGAAAATGTGGTATGTATACTTACCGGTTAGTTATACATATTATGTTCTTTTGCATTAAGAATCTTAAACATAGTGAACGTTTATCTAAAATGTTATTTTTTAACTATGGAACTGTCAAATACCTAGATTTTATGAATGAAACACCAGAAGATAACGTTTTACATATTCTGTCCGACTTAAACAAGTCTATATGTGAAGAAACCACGGGCAAGTATGTAAATAAATTATCTTTATATCTTCATGCAATGTGGAATAAAATCCAATATTTTTGTTTACATCTGGTTAAAATAGAAATAAGATACAACTCACTATTATGTATATATTACATGTATTTTTCTCTAAAAAGACAACTCTGTGGCAATTTGTCTTGTTTATTTATAGTAGTAACGGAAGCCTTTATTCAATATTGCGGCATTGCTAAATTTTCCAGCTTTGCTATGAAATTTACATGAATGCCGAAATACTGTATTCTCAATGTTGTCATCAGATGGCTAATATTTAGTAGATGCTCTATCAATTCCATCACGTTGCCTTCCTATATAGCATTAAATTCAAAATGTGTTTATTTACATGCGCTGTCTATACACTGTGTGTGTAAGCCTACCATGATTTAGATGTATTTTGTACTGATACCATCATCTTGTATACTTTCACTGATGTTCACGGCTATACAATGTTATATTGGATTTTTTTAAGGTTTTGTTGAAAAGATGGACGTTTTTCTTATTTCTCATCTTTCAAACAATAATTTAATCCATTTTTCACATTATTAATTCTGGACGTTGCATGTATATGTATCCTGTCATGCTCTATTTCTTATTTAATTGTCTTTATGTATACATATGTCTGAGCATATATTCTTCAATTCACCCACCAACCCATCCATCCATTCAGCTATTCATTCACCCATCCATCAACGAATACATCCATTAATGCACTTACTCACACATTCGTCCATGTATTTCACGATTTGTTATAATTATTGCTGTACATGTCTACATTTTGTTTCGGTAGATAGGTGCTGCATTTAATGTTTTCCTTATGTGTATTATATGCATTTAGATTACAATGATTTAAGATTTCGTTTCAATTAAGCGTTGCCATCTGTTGCATAGTCTTATAATACTCTCACTCATCCTCTGTCCTGTTTTTCTTACTTTTACAATTTCGTGTACATTCTGTAAAAGGTTGATTATACTTGTTTGTATTGTATTGTATTGTAGTGTATGTTTACAGTGTATCTTCTGCAAAGGAGGATTCAAAATATATATGTATATATATCATCCAATAAATTGTGTAAACCGACCTCGGTATCTGAAATTAAAACTGAGTCGTCAGCAAATAAGAGCAAATAAATGGATAATTGGTTAAGCTTCAAGTCGTGATCTATATTTTGTTGTAAAACTAACTCATTGTCGTTTACATTCAGTGAAAATAATATAGGTGACATGGTCTCTCCCTGTAATAATCCAATGTTACAATCGAAAAGATCAGATACCTTATTTAGATGTTTAACACAAAACTTTACATATTAGTATAATGTACGAATTAGACGTAATACCTTGCTAGTAACACCTTGTTTAATCAATTTAAACCACATGCCGTTTCGCGAAATAGAATAAAAAATCTTTTGAAAATCAATAAAACAACAGAACAATTGTTTCTTATAACCGAATTATTTTTAGTAAAGGAATTGAGTAAGAATATAGCGTCTACTGTACTGTAATTAGCTTTAAAACCAAAGTGTGCATCACTGATCACATCATGTTTTACCGACCACATTTTAACACGCTAAGGGTGAAAGCAAGTCAAATGGTGGATGGAAAACAATACCAAGAATGATAAACAATACATTTAATAAAGTAATATTTTTATCATCTATGAACATAAGGAATATAAATCAACAATCAGAATGGGTTTTTTTCTTTCGGTTTTCTAAATAACCGGTGTCCGTAATATGTGCACTACATGCATTTAACTGACTTGTCGTCTGCTGTGCGCTTGAAATGTTTCCAGACGGCGGATTTAGCAGGAGGCATGGTTGTAATTGTGTTGTTTTCCTTTCGTTCGAATAGATAAGAATGATAGCAGATTGTTCTAATGATTTGACGAACAATTACTCAAACAATTGCAACAGTTCTTATCGAATCATATTGATGTGTTTTTCTTACAACTATCCAATTTAAAAAGTGTCGCCAATTGAAAGCACTATTACGACGAAAGTGTGAAAACCGACAGCCCTCCCTGTTTGACATGTTGTTTGACATATGGTTGCTAATTGACTGGAGATTATATTGATATCGCTGACTACCTGTTTGTCACGTTGTTCGTAAAGGACTCGCGATTGCAATCAAATCGCCAATTAAAATGGATTAAAATGATTAAGTACGATCTTCAGACGAAAAGGTGTTAGCTGTTTGTTTAATTTACCTTCACCACTGATTTACCGACTTATTTAATAAGTCAATAAGAAAAACAGATTCAATACTTTTTATGTTTTTATTTACTTTAACATACTTTTATCAGATGAAAGATAGAAAAAATGGAAAATAAATAATCGAGTACTCGAATACCTATTTTGATAACCGGTTCGGGTACTCGCGTACTCGGTCCCATCCCTAATTCATATATTATAGTATCGGTAGAGCACGCTTTATTAGAATCTAACTGTTTAATACATATGTGTAAATGGCTCATATAATTTATCGTAGATGCATTCATTTGATATCATGTCATAGTCATTTACGAAATTCTGGCATTCGGTATCTTCTTAAATGAAAATATTTTATAATTATGTTTTAAACTGCTAAAATAAATCACAAAGCTAAAATTCAGAGTTGTTTTTTTAATTTTTAATTTTTTAAGTTCCTTAGCCAAATACCTGTTATATTTACGTTTGTCGTTTGGTGATTATACAATGATACTTATCATCTTTCTTTTTCGAAAGAAATTAATTTCTATTTTCATTATTTTTATTCAAATTATAATTTCTCAGTGCTCCTTCATATCATCTTTGCCTTTTAGCAACTTTCATCAAACCATTATCAATTATTTTAAAAGCAAATTTCTTTCGAGGTTCTTCTATTGCTGAAGTGATACATTTTTGTTATATCTTATTTGTTTATCAAAATATGCATTACCCTTACTGCTTAAGAAATCATTGAAAATGTTAACTAAACGATCAAAATCACAGTCAAGAAACATACTATCCTCTCAACTAGAGCAAAGGTTACTGATCGAGGTAATCATCATTGATAAAACTATCTTTAAATTCAGAGTCCCATTTATTTATGATACGTTCTTCCCACACTGAACTTTCACATTGAGCGTTGTTTACCCGTAGGCTTAAACAAAATAGGGGTGTCATTAGAAAATATATTGAAAGTATGTACACAAAATATTAACCAAAATGTCAAAATTACAATGATTGGTTATCACGTAATCTACTATGCTATCTCCGGTATGGGTGAACACGTGTAAATACCTACATTACAGTCGCAATCAATCCTTACCAGTCGCTTCCGTTTATTAAGCGCATATCAAGAGGCAATCACCAAATCGATTCGACCCCTTACCGCATGTCGCGTGAGGTGAGTACTCATCGATTTCGTGATAGCTATCAAGATCATGGTCACCCAGCGGTTTATCATCCAATATAAAATAACAGAGAGTAAATTACTACCGCTATTTCTCCTAGCTTTTTCTATAGAAATGAAATAACTTTTAACCATTTATATTCATGAAAAAATAAAACAAATAAAAATGACTTGCCTTGACAGGGAATCGTCCCATGGTCTTCCGCGTGACAAGCAACTGTGCTTACCTCTGCAACATCCGGACCTTCTATGTAGTGTGTGCACTTATATATGTATGAAAGATCGATAAACGAACTAGTGAATTATTTATAAAGGAAGTGTTTTTTCTTAATAATATAAAATATCAACTATCATTTCAATAATTTGATTGTCTTAATTTTGGTATATATTTTATCACTGGGGACTTGACTATCTTATTCCGACTTTTGGGTGTGTATTTTGGATGTGGAGCCGATATATTTACACAGGAATCTAGAATTAAATACTCTAGTGCTTAGATTCCTGAGTAACGTTACCGCTGACAAGTGTCTTGTACATTGTATTCGAAAGGATTATTAAAATTATGTCGCCTAATCTAAATAACACATTGCCAGTATATGTTATTTTTTGTGTACTATTTATACTCAACTCAACTCGGTTACAATGTTCAGGAATCACCTATGCACTTTACGCGTGATTAATTCATGTTGAAAGCGTAAACAAATCATTTTAAGTATCAATTTTTGTAGTTCAATTATTTTAAAAGCAAATTTCTTTCGAGGTACTCCTATTGCTGAAGTGATACGTAACAAAACCCATAAATGTTGTTGTTTTTTTCGCTCATAGGTAACAGGTGTAAGATTTTTTTGATTTGTTTTTCAATAACCCATGAACCTTTTTGAAATGAAACTGGCAAAATCCAAGGGGGCCGACATTTTGGTTATGTATAAAATGAGACGAAAAACCCGGATTGAAAATTATTGTCGAATTTTTAATATTTTCTTTTTTTTTTAAATCGATATTTAACATCATTAAAGTGCTGTGTTATTTTCGAGTTAATTAACATTTGTATTGTTGTGTGGAGTACTGGTGTGAGAAAACCAGGAAATGCATGAGTAGGTGAACTGGCCGCCGTGATATAACTGAGAAATTGTTAAAAAACGGCGTTAAACCCAAATCAATCAATCAATCAATTAACATTTATACGAACAATTTAAATAAATGGAACTCTACAAAATATGTTTCTCCCGTTTCTCGACGTCGTTTCCCGCAAAAAATGTGGTACATGAAAGACCTCAAATTCCTATACATGAGCTATAGACTCACTCATACAAAGTATAATGATTTATCAAACATTGTGGCAAAAGAATAACTTTCTCATAATGAGCAATTGTTCTTTTGCCGAAAAATCATTTCCTAAGTCGTCTGCTGAAAAGGCAGCAGAAACCGTATATAATAGTGAAAGGGTTTGGCAGAAATTTGACCCCTTACATAATTTGTTCCTGTCATATTAACTGGTTGAAAAGGGCAGTCGCCAGGTGGCATCAGAAAATGGCTGATATATTTGCCTCTTTACCATAATGCAGGTGATCGATAAAGGCTCATCTTGGCCCTATGTTTTAATCTCGTTCATCATAAATGTATTCCTTGATTTTCTGAAAGTTTTTACTTTATTATTTTCTGTTTTAATCATGCAAAACACATGACATTAACATTTTATAGTCTATTCAATTACTTATAAATCAGTTTTATGGCCAAAGTATGCTCTTTAATTTTTGTTTATAATTGTCTTACGTTTTTTTTCGTAAATAAGTAGCACCTTTAGATATATTAGAAAATTAGGTCCACTTTTCAGTAAGTATCCCAACAAGTTACCACATTCTGTTTATTTAGTGACGGATTACTTGGCGGTACGAAACTGTAGACAATCGATACTCTGGAACCAGATTTGTTTGGCAAATATTCCACACAAGCATGTGCTTTCACTGACATTATAAACAATCTACGAATATCAAAACATCTCTCTGAACCTGAAATGGTGCTCGGTAATGGCGAGCTACTGTAGTAAGAGATATTTGAAGTAATTTATTGCCGATATTGTAATAAGACTTTAACAATAGAGTCTTATTCCTTTCTAGATTTCGATGAGTGTCTTCGGAATTTGCCTACTATAGCAATTGGCTCTGACAAGCCCCTTGCTAACCAAATTACGTATAGACGGCATGCCGTACATGCGGATAAACGTACGGACAGACGACAGAGAAGTGATCCATTTCCGTAATCCTGTCAGGGTAGAACGCATTAAGACAAAGTAAAGTAAAACAATATGTAAACTTAGTATGCTTCCATTTCTACGTATACGGAAAGATAGGATATTAATTGTAATTATTATCCGTATTATTATAACTAATTTAACTTTTACTAGTATAATGTTCATCATTTGAGCGGTGCTCTACGAGCAACCAACCATGACGCATTTGAGACCAGTATAGCTCCAAATAAGGCAGGTCATATTGATCTGCACTGTTTCACAATTACATGTAGTCTTAGAAGGTAGAGAGAAACTTCAGCAAAGCAGTATCCATTTGGATCCATAGCACGTGTAATTCAAATATTGGTTTTCCCAGAGCACCGTTCATTTCTAGTGGCAGCAATTGTTGTTTTTATTTTTCTGCTGCTGTTGTTGTTGCTGCTGTAGTTATAGTCATAGTCGCATTAGCTGTTGAAGTAGACCTGGAAATTGTTGATGACAGCCTTACTAAACATTTGATTCCAGAATGTGGATATCGAGTCCAAATCGAAGGAACTACACAGTTTGGAAACATTAGACAGACAGGCAGTGAATTGGTGAATGTCTGCAATGGAAGTGACGTCGTCACTGGAGAACCCGTTTCTTTCGTCATACGAAGTGAATGTGGGGATGGTGGTACTTGGTCAACTCCTCAAGTCACGTGCTCAGCGGATCGTAAGCCTGATATGTATTACACATCATTTTCGCCGCAATTGTTTTTATTCTCCCTCAGGGGGTTGCGGCAGGGAAGTAGAGTATGTGAGAATTAAAGGTTTGCACCTCGTCCGTAAGACTGTTCTCTCTGTCCTTATACTTAACATTGGTACGGGCAATATCTTTATAACGGTTTCACTTAGAGTAACCAAATTCGATATTGCCCGGGACATGTTTCATATGATAATGCATCTGGAATTACTAAATTCGGTATGAATGTGCATCTTTGGAATACGAGGTGTCGCGAACCAAAATCGGATCATTGTGACATTGACCTTGACATGTGACGCAATTAAAACAAAAAGCTGTTTAGGCAATGTTTTCTGTGATATAGAAACCATAGTGGCCACATGTGGTATTCTATCGCACCTAGAGATTCCCAATTCGGTATGGTTCTTGACAAGACAGAATGTTGCATTTGGCATTGATGCCGTGAGCTTGACCATTGACCCACTGTGAAGGAAAACTTATATGGGCCATATTTCTTACATTTTTAGCCAAGAGATGTTTTAGTTGCGGCATATGTGCATCTTGGGAAAATGGTTAGCAGACTGCGAAAAATGTTACTCTCGGAAACGAGACTATGATCACAGGAGTCCGAATTTCTATTACAGCAAAAAATGCGGAAAATCACACAATACCTCGTTAAAATACTCAAAAAGCCTCTCTATATTGTCAATACGCTTTGATAAAAATGATCGTAATGGTAATTTGGGGAATAATAAATAGCCCCTTTATACGTTCATATAGTGCAATAATAATGACAAGGTGTGCAACGGCATTTTACCCCCTTGCTCGATTCGGGCAATAAGTTTGATGTGGTGAATCATGAGAAAACTCATTCATGAACCTGTCTCTACCTGGGATCAGGTCGTTTAAGACGTTTTTCTGCAGAAATTATTGCCCGAATCGAGCAAGGGGGTAAAATGCCGTTGTAACACGTGTGGGATTCCCCAAATTACCATTACGATCATTTTTATCAAAGCGTATAGACAATATAGAGAGACTTTTTTGAGTATTTTAACGAGGTATTGTGTGATTTTTCGCATTTGTTGCTGTAATAAAAATTCGGACGCCTGTGCTATGATATTGAATACGTGTTGAAATTAATCGATGTTTTTTAAATATTTTGTATAGCCTTCAATTGCCTTCAGTTCTAAACGTTTAACTAATATGAAAATCTAAAAGTCGTCCATTTCCAAACAGAATAGAAGATATAATCAGAACATCTTAGAAGGGCAATTTCCCATTTTAACATTGATAATATCAAATGGTTCATAACACCATTTCTGTTTATACCTGAATTCAATTTCAATTTTCCGTTTACAGCTCCAAGCATCATTGAGTACAAGGGATGTTTCCAGGACGAGCCAGACAGAGTTCTTCGTGATGTATGGTTTAAAACCCCTGATCTGACCATCTCGTTGTGTGCGAAATATTGTTACCAAAAAGCATTTATGTACTTTGGTGTGGAGGTGAGATAATCACGATCTTGATTTTCACACTCATAATGATTTTAATAATAATCATCATCATCATCATCATGACCATCATCATCATCGCAATCATCATCATTTTCGCCTTCCTCCTCACCATCATCATCATCACAATCATCTTCATATATAATAATAACATCATAATCATCCTCCTCATCACCTTCATCATCATCATAAACATCATCATCGTTCTCGATTTTCTTCCTCCTCACCATCATATTCATCTATAATAAACATCATAATCATCCTCATCCTCATCTTCACCACCATCCCCATCATCATCGTTCTCGATCTTCATCGTCGCACTCATTATGATTTTAATAATCATCATCATCATTATCAACATCACCATCGTCGCCTTCCTCCTCAACATCATCATCACAATCATCTTCATCGTTATCTAAATTAATAAACATCCTAATGATCATCATTATCATCATCAAGAACAACATCAACAATAATCATCTTCGCTATTAGCAGTTCATAGTAAAATACGGCTTAGAAAAAATATAAATTAATTTATACCTTTTCAATATGTTAAAAATAATCCACTAGAAATATGGGATATATCAAATGGTAAAAAAATACACAATAAGAATATTTTAGGGATCAGCAAAATACGACAACTGAAATAGATCTACATAAAAAAATCGATTTCCATTTTAGAACTTGACATTTATGTGTTGAATTTATGAACATTGGGCCATTGAATATTACCAACATATTTCTGTCTGATATCATACTATGTTGGGCAACACAAAGGAAACTTGGTAAATGCGACAGGAGTCCTTCGTCTTTCACCAATGGGCTAACAGTTTATGTTGGAAGGCAGTCAGTTCCTTGGATAGTCTGTTGTGTGGGGTACTTGTATGAAAAAGCTTGGTAACATATGGGTGTGAGAACTGGCCGCGGTGATATGACAGAACAACTGTTAAAAGCGACGTTAAATCCAATTAGGGCGTTTGCCTCAGCAACTGTCCTCGAAGTAAACATGAATTTTCGGGTAATCCTTAAAATGATTTGTTGTATGAAGAGAAGGGTTAAGTGACCTTCTTAAAACCTTTTTCAAGCAATAACTATCTGTTGAAACACATGACTGTCAAGTGCCATCAGAAAAGGGATACATTTAGAATGGCAAAACTTTTATAATATACTCCTGTGAAAGTGCTTGTCTGATTTCCAGATAAATTAGCAGCATTGTTTCTCAGAATTGTTTAGGCCATTTTAATTGGTTTAAAACATAATCCCAAGGTTTAGAAAAGGGATAAAATTACAGACCTGACAACATTCTTCTTCATTCATCCTCTGATTTGAAGATAATTAAGTAAAAATTATCAATATGTGAACCACTATAAAATTATTCAATCTATATTGATTTTGTTTCATTGCTGCCAGACAGCTATGAAATGGGGATAAATAAATTGTTCTCTGAATACACTTGTCTCATTCCAAGATAATTTGGTATAAATGTTCCATGTATAAGTATTAAAGCCACTTCGATTAGAGGAAAATAACACGTCCTCTGGGTGGTATCAGAAAGGTGGTTAACTTACAAAACTGTCAAATTACTTTCCTCTCAATAAATGTTCCTTGGATCAAATTCTGAAATATAAATGCTAAAGCACTATTGAGATGTTCGAAAATATAACTGCATGGGTATTGGGCTGCCTTTCCTCCCACGTTTTCTGTTTTCTGTTTTTACTTGTTCCTTTTGCCATTCTGCAGCTTGCTTAAAAAGCCTTATTACAACTTCAAATACTTAATCTAATATACGAAATCATTCACAATAGTGGCTGCTTGCAGTTTTTTCTCAATGTTAATGAGATTTGTCCACTGGAACTTATAAATGTTCTACCATACTATCCCTCAGGTGATCTATTTAGTTGCTTATATTTGTTTCAGCTCTGCATTAACAGTCAAAGAGCTGGTGTGACGAAACAGCATTCCTCAAAAGTCGTTAATATACCAAGCTTTTTCACTTTATTTTATATTTAAAATGTAGTCATAATGTTATTCTATGAAATAAACATGGTCTATTCTCTAATGTTTCATATCATATGTCTTGCATTTTAAAGAGAAAATCTTTTTTAAATATGTTTGACAGATTGTACAGTCTGTATTGTATTTAAAGTGAACTCTTAATATCTGTTTCAATTACTCATGATGACGATAGTGTTTGCTCATTTTTATGTTCCATCTGCAGTAGAATACCTTTTAAAATAGTTGTGTTACATTTTGTTTAATTTACACAAAAATAAAAAGTGTCAATAAATGTGTCGATCAATGTTAGGTTCGGTTAAATATTCGCCACAAGCATAATGGTTTATGTCTACATTGTATTTTGTATTGCTTCCATAGATTACTATGGAATAGTTTCTAATCTATTTACTCCTTTTTTTATAATGGTGTTGAAGATCCTTTGTGAGTTTGAACCTCAACTTGAATCTCATTTGTTTTCGACTTTGACAAATTAAGTGCAACATACATCATATATATTCCACCAGTATGCTAAAGGTCCATATAGAAAAGAAGCCAGATGCTTGGAAGAGTGTTGTGGGAGTATTGTTGGGGAAACTTTTCATTTTCAACTCACCTGACCATGATATGTTGGTCAATGTGTGTGTTTTTTCATTTTGTACTAAATTGTGCAGAATCTTAATCAGATTTGTTAACCTTACATGTACATGGATTATGGTTAAACGCCGTTTTCAACAATATTTCACAGTCATTTCACGGCGGCTCACCTACTCATGTGTGTTTAGCATTGGTGAATGGGTTTGATTAAAGTTATATAGAAATGTTAACCACTACAGAGGAATGCTAAATTTCACCAGGATTGCCTGAAAGACATCAGAGTTATCTCGATTTTAACTGTAAACCATTGAAATGGGGATAACCCTCTTTAAAATATAATTGAGTTGTTAATAAGTCCTCCCAATTTCTTTATAAACAATCTAGATACTACATCAGAACAGTCATCTTCATTTCATCTCATTTAAGCTCTAAACTGGGAAATGTGGAGTCATTTGTCATCAAATCTTTATGAAAGTTTATCAGAACATTCAAATTGAGCACTTTAAAGGCACCATATATAGCCCATGAATTTAAAATATATATTATTAAGCAACTGATAAACAAAGGTGATCCAAACTTTGTATTACTTTTATTTTTAACTTCTTGCACCTTGTTTTACCGCAACAGCTACATTAGTAAAGCCCCCTTCAGTACTTTCAGTGTTTTGATTTATTCCAGCACAGGGACGAATGTCTATGTGGTTCTACATTCTACAACATAGGGCCGTCCAGGGCATGCAACATGAGATGTTCCGGTGATCGCAGCGAAATGTGTGGTGGGGTATGGGCAATAGGCGTATACTCGTTCAGACTAGAAAGTCGAAACAATACGTAATTGAACAATACGTTTAAAGACATTTTAAACACATCTGCAGCATACGAGTTTTGAAAACATTGTAGGAAAATGAGAAACTTCTCATTATGAAAAATGTGTCCTTTAACCCTTTCCCTCATACGACAATTCTGCAGCAGACGACTTTGAACATATTTTGTCAAAAAATAGAAAATCTCTATAATTGAATGGATAACCTATGACAAAAAGTGGAAAACATTGTGGCAAAAGGAGAAATTGCTCGTTTTGATCAATTTCTTCTTTTGTCACTATGTTTTCAAAAATCCGTCTGTTGCAGAGGCGTCAGAAAGCGTCTATATAAGGGAAATGGTTAAACACAATGTGTTCAACTACTTAATAAGTATACTTTCATTTCTAGAGATTTTCTTCCATGATATGTTCAAAGTCGTCTGCTGCAAATGAGTCGTCTTTACGAAAGGGTTAAACCTCTAGCGTGATTAATAATTTACCAATGTTAAACGGAACATGAACGTTGTGCTTTTATTTACATTGTTATTGTTATTTCTATTATTATGCTGCAATTCTAACACGCAAACTAAATTTGGCCCGTACATGGGAAAAGGTACAAATTGATATTTCTGAACAATGTAGTTTTAGATCAACCTACACTTTCTGTCCGTTTAAACATAATCTGCATACTTTTACAGAAGCTTCAAACAATCTTATGTATGTTATGTGTGAACAATGTACACCTTGATCAGACTGTGTGGATGCACATGCGGATCTGGATATACAATGTTTACAAAGGTCAACTGGTACCTGTTTTCCAAAAACGGGCACAATTGATGAAATAACATAATCCCTTTTGATTTAACATAATTAAGTCTTCGCACAATTGTCAGAATTCATAGATCCGAGAGCGAATTAATCGATTAATTGTTAAAAACTACCCGGTTCCCATGCATCATATGGCTTTTTGTTTGTGATGCAGAAACCGCGTTCGGCAATCGAGTGTTTGAAGTATGTATGTGTCACCATATGCACCGCTTGTTGTGGGTTTTCCATTGTATTGCAGAGTGTTTGAAGTATGTATTTGTCAACATATTCACCGATTGTTGTGGGTTTTGCATTGTACTGCAATCGAGTGTTTGAAGTATGTATTTGTCACCATATTCACCGCTTGTTGTGGGATTTGCATTGTTTTGCAATCGAGTGTTTGAAGTATGTATTTGTCAACATATTCACCGATTGTTGTTGGTTTTGCATTGTATTGCAATCGAGTGTTTGAAGTATGTATTTTTCACCATATTCACCGCTTGTTGTGGGTTTTGCATTGTATTGCAATGGAGTGTTTGAAGTATGTATTTTTTGTCCACATATTCACCGCTTGTTGTGGGTTTTGCATTGTATTGCAATGGAGTGTTTGAAGTATGTATTTGTCAACATATTCACCGCTTGTTGTGGGTTTTGCATTGTATTGCAATCGAGTGTTTGAAGTATGTATTTGTCAACATATTCACCACTTGATGTGGGTTTTGCATTGTATTGCAATCGAGTGTTTGAAGTATGTATTTGTCACCATATTCACCGCTTGTTGTGGGCTTTGCATTGTATTGCAATCGAGTGTTTGAAGTATGTATTTGTCAACATATTCACCGCTTGTTGTGGCTTTTGCATTGTATTGCAATCGAGTGTTTGAAGTATGTATTTGTCAACATATTCACCGCTTGTTGTGGGTTTTGCATTGTATTGCAATCGAGTGTACCGGATAGACATATTGATTTTCTAAATTGGCTAAAATACTGCATCTAATTTGCATATCAAATCTATACATTAGGTACTAACATCGATCGGTAAATCGTGAATTAACTGTCAGTTTAAGTGTATACGCTTTCTGACGCCTCTGCAGCAGACGACATTTGAAATCATTGTGACAAAAGTAAAAAATGCTCATAATGACTGTGAAAGAAAACATCGTTGGACCGAGATGTTTGGTTGACGTTGCTGAGCTTGGAAGTACGTGTATATGCAAATTATGGACCTGTCAAATGAGCTTATGATTTCGCCAGCTAAGAAATGTTGTATCCTCTGCAGCCTACACATGTACCTGTCTGTATACACACTGTTCATGTATTAAGTTATTTAACCTGTAGTACCATAGTATTTCTAATATTGTTTCACGTAATTCAACGCGCGCTTAAATACATAACAAAGTTGACCTACATGGGTCTTGTACTTTTGATTTGTTTCATTTTGTGCTGCCCTATTTTCCTGGACTAGTTTACAAGGTAGCCTAAGATAGTCGTTATGGTAACTAAAAGTTTTACTCCACGCTAATGTTAAACTGCCTAGAACTAATCGACTTAATTGATTATCTGATATGCTGTTTGAACTATTTTAGAGTCAAAGGAAATATTGAAAGTTGTGCAAAAACAAAAAGAGATCAGGTGAGTCAGGTCGTTACAAGCTATCTCACCTGAAATCCGCATTGTTTGTTTGTCAGTTATCAAAATATTCCAGAATCTCTTATTACATGAACACTGGAGTTGCATATTTTTAAACATGAAAGATTCTACTTTGGGGGATTCGACGCTGACAGATTTAAGAAAGATAACATCTAGAAACGTTCTTTCTTCTCATATCTAGTTTTGCGGTATAAGTTTCATGCATAATTCATCTGCGACTGCTGCAGATTTGTTGTATGTGGGCAAGGGTTTACTTTCCCGCTGCAGAATTTTAAAACAAAATTCCCTTATATCTTTTGCTTCCGAGTTGACTTTAAGATTATGTTCCGAAAAGTGTATGTTTTCTTTTTTCCTTTACGAAATTCATGTCTTTGTGTTAAACTGTATGTTGCTTTAAACATGTATGTAGGTTTGACGCAATAAACTTGGTTGTATTGTATTGAATTGAATTGTTATTTATCTCTTTGTATGACAACACAGTCTTCTTTGTTACCATTGTAATGCAAATTATCCTTTTAACACCGTTTCAAAAGTATTTCAGTTATACATATGTATATGCGTTTCCTAAGAAAATGTCCAGTTATATCGGTATTATTTATCCAGACACCAATGAACCAGTCGTTATGATATGCCCACAATCCTGAGAGCAAAGCAGGGAAGCCATATTACTATCATTTTTAAAAAAATTGGTATGACTCGACCGGGTATCGAACCCGATCTCCTACTCTTAATGCGGGTGCTCTAACCACTACACCACGGAGACTGAACGGACTGATACCATTAGCAGTTCAATCGGTGGTTTGCAAGAAAAGTTAACCATTTACCAAATACAGCCAAATTGCACATTTTGGTTAAAATATGGTTAATCTCCATAAAACAGGTAGGCCTATAATATTGAATAGAGTTGAAAACATTAAATGTGGCAAAATGAGATATTATTCTGTGATTAAACTGGAATTTCATTCAGAAAAAAAAGTAGCATATTAGCAGTTACTAAAAAGAAGAATCAAACTCAATGGAACTATAAATCAATACGAAACATCTACCAAATATCTAGGCTGTACAATCGTAAGCAATCTAAACAGGGGAGCATATCAACAACATCAAAGGCAAAGCTCGGATCCTTTGATTCCTACATCAAGACCTCTATATAAACTAAACAAAACATTAAGGAACAGGCATATAAAACACTATAAGACCTGATTTGGTATATGCAATAACTATTTGGGATCCACACCACCAAACAAAATCAAATCAATCAAATTGAGAAAACGCGAAAGAGAAGTGCAAGATTTGTCACCAGTGGCAATACAACATCGTACAAGTGTCAGCGATATAACAAAAGAACTAGGTTGGAAGTCTTCAAGATAGACGCAAAGAAGCCAGACCAGTCATGTTTATAAAATAGCAACAATATGGTTGCAATAGATAAAGACAAACACCTTCAAAAACCAATAATAAAATCATGAAAAACATATCACCATAGCTACCAGCAACAGATTGCCACAACAGACATCAGAAAATTGTCACTCCTTGTAAACAACATCAGAGACTAGAACAAACTACCACCAGATTGCCAATTGTTAGAAATTAAATTGCCAAACAAGCCCGCGTAGGAAGTAAAACATGATCGAAATGTGACGTCATTATAGATAACGATAGTCAATAAGTGTTTGTGAACTGAACTTGTGCAACAGTTGTACACATATTTCGACATGCAATGATTGCAAACGGAATTTCCCGATCCTCCCAACTTGGATCAATAGAAGGAAACAAGACTACATACTAAATAAATTTGATCAAACATGTGCAGTGGCTCGGATGGGATACATCCACAACTAATCAAACCAGCAACAGAAAGTCTTGTCAAACCATAAGCCATACTATTTAGGAAATCAATGGAAGAAATGGAACTCCCGAAAATAAGGAAAACAGAAAATATTACACTTTTACATACAAAAGGGAGACAAACAGGACCCTTCAAACTATTAGCTAATCAGTCCAACATCGATGCTGTGTAAATGAATGGAGAACCGGTGGAATACATGGAGACACACACAACCTTTTCCAATACAAATCAACATGTAAGAGTCAGAAAAGGACGGTTATGTATAACTCAACTTATAGAAGTTGTAGATAAATTGAGTACATAACTAGACCAGGGAAATAGTATTGATGCAATTTACCTAGATTTCCAAAAAGAAACACATTTGATTCTGTATCTCATATAGGCGCCTTTCGCTCAAATTTGAGGGATATGGTGTCGGTGGCTATTTAAGATTTTTTATAGAATAGGAAACAGAGAGTATTCCTTAATGTTAGTCAATCGGAGTGGACCACTGTCACAAATTCCACAAAGCAGCGTATTGGGCACTTAAACATGATAACAACTATTCGCAGACGATACCAAAATGTATACGGCAGTCAATAATGAAAGGGCCCAAATAAGCTAGCAAAAAGATCTAGTACTTGATTGGTCGAGTACACCGTAAACACCCGACCTCACACCGACGTTGGATTAAGTTTGATTAAGGTTGCGACGTCGGTGACCATAAACCAACGTCTATCCGACGTCGGATTCAGGACGACGATGCAACGTCCCTGTTTGACGCTGGGTCGACGTCGTACCAGCGTTGGATTTTGGTCGCGACATCATGACTGGTTACTGAACTTCAACAAAACAAAATTAGGACCTGAAACAAAACAAAAAATATTCACTTGAAACAAACATTTTAGATAAAGTATACGAAACAAACAATATATCAATATTTAAAATGCATAGAACATAACTATTAAAATACTTGTAAGTCAAGACATGAAACAAAAAGTTATACCTTATTAGTAGCCTGAGATCTTTCAAATATTTAGATCTAGATCTAGAATCGTTCTCAACAATATACAAAGTTATAGTGCGACCAAACCTAAAATACGGAAGTACAGTCTGTTATAAACAAAAGCAAGAGGGCCATGGAGTTATGTAATGTGATTTGTCATGCCAACCACAATAACTCATGTTGCGGTCAGGCAGGGTCTTTCAAATAGTACTATTTGAAAGACCCTAGCTGGGTCAGGTAAGCCAAAACAAATCATTATGAAGGATCAGAGAGGCCATATAGGCATATATAGTTCTCAACAAAAGATTAGAGGTCATTAGAGACATTCACATCTCAAATGACAGTCCTTTCAAACTAATGAATACTCATTATACATGTATATCCTTTTTTAACCATGGTAAAACTGGTCAGTAGCCAATATATTCAATAAGTTGAATGCGGGCACTAAAAGGAAGAATATTATAACCTCGTCATTATCCAAACTAAATGACGTCACTATTCCCACCCTTTTCTCGTATGACTTATTGAGAAGTGTTGACAGATTTGCTGACTTCTAAAGTTTAATTTAGTCCTCAGGTCAGGGTTGTTCTTTTGAGTGCTATTCAGGCTCAAGACCTTAGGAGACCCTGGTATATATTATCCCTTCATAAGTCATTATTTGAAGAAATAAACGGGTCAGACACAACTTTTAGGTCTATGAACTGATCTAGCTTCATTAACAGGAAACTATGGTCCAAACATTTTTTTATCCATAGTGCAACTACATGATCAACAATTATTCGATGAGTTCAGTATTGTCTGTACTTTGATTATTTCTCACACTGGTCGAACAAAATCGGAGGCCGCCTAGATCTACACGACAAAACCTCGCTGTCCACATTAGTCGGTAAATTCCGCCATCCGGTAGGCGGAGCTTCAATAGGTTAAGCTTGATTTACAATTCGTTGGACGTGTACCATGTTTTTTTAGTTTATAATATAAAATAAATACCTAAAGAAACACCACAAACAATGCTTACTATTTGATAATATTCACTCGTAAACACTTTGGAGAAGGTGTTTTATAAGTGATATTGTATACTTTAACACATTATGATGAATTAACAAAAAAGAGTTGTTCGATTAAATTCCGATTACACGAAACAAACACGGGATATGAATAGCCAAGAAGGAGGAGAGACAAAATGGTTATCCAGAAACGCTTTTCATCGTATGAAGAAGCAAATAATTACGTCAAGGACCATGAAATGTCACAAGGTTTATCATATGTCACATGGAAAGTGAATGCAGGTTTTTCAGACACCAGTAAGTATCCAAGGCCACCTGCGTCAACATGTCTTCGATTCGCACCCAATGTTTTACGTAGGATAGACGCCATTTTCTACTAGAATCTAAATTTAAAAAAACATAATATTTTAAGATGTTTGTGAAATCACGTCCATATTTATTTACATTATAAAAGTCACAGAGTTATGCATGCAGTAACCTTTACACGGCATACATACGTCTTAAGTAAATAATAATCTAAAACCGAATATTAGATTTAAAAACAATGCTGTTGTACTAACAACAAATGTGATATCACTAACTTCTTTTAAACATTTGAAGGCAGGGCTCACGCTGTCGTTTGCCATTTGAGCCACTGTTGCTCAGAATAAAAATGGCATTGGCAAAAGTCTCATTTTTGCCCTTTTTCCAATAACTAAATGACAAATATAACAAATTCCCAACAAGAACTAGCTTTATGAAATCCTACATATAGCATGTATTGGTGTAAAAAATCAAGAATGACTGTGTGTACATAATTTACACTACAGTGGGGTACCTTGAACTCGATGGTATCAGGAAGTTATGGCCCATATATGAATTATATAGAGGTATTTATAAGAATCGGGGTCAAAAAGGACCAAAACTAAAAAGGTCAAAAACAAAAAAGGAATTTATGAAACCAGTATTTAATTTAAGGTATTTTTTTTTAACTTTTATAAATATATTATGAAAGAATCGACTTAAAATGGTAGGTAATAATAAATACGTATATTTGTATTTGATTTACCGTATTCGACTTTCACACACACACAAGCGTTAGCGTATATATATACATGTATGGTTGACAAAATTAATATATATTTCCTGCTGAACATGGCGCCATACTGCCTGCGACCATTGGAATATGCCGCCCTTCACCTCCTTCACAGGGAAGACTTCTCTTATCGCCAACCACGCAGCTAGAATAATAAACGGAAAGTTACACCACTGGTCAACCTATTTTATTTCTTGGTATATCCGAAATGATTTTTCATTCATGTCTGGTACATGATATCAAACGCATATGTTTTGCTGGTAGAGGGTGATACAGTGTACACATATATGACAAATTTATATGTGTTTGTAGCAAGTGCTTATCATGTTATAGTGATTAAAATAAATGATTTACACAAACCAAAATAAATCTTTTCTACAACTCAAACATAATCTTGTTTTGTAAAAGTGGACCTTTTTTACCAAAATTTTATAAATATAAAAACAAAATACATCTTTTTCTACAACACAAACATAATCTTGTTTTTTTGTAAAAGTGGGCTTTTGACCTGGTACTTTTTGACTCATTCCTTTTTAGATTTTGGCCTTTTTGATCTGAAACCAATTATGATAACATAAGACATTCTGTTTAAATTATGTATTTTATTGATGATAAATATTTAAGAATGTGAAGAAAAAAACGAATTCCAGTCCAAAAAAGTTTAAACTATCTGTTAGTGTTTGGGACAAATTATTACAATTAATTACACTGACCTAACAAAAAGATTGTTACAGGTTTTCTTTACAGGTCAAACTACTTAAGTAATTAAAGAATTGTTGCAGTTTTTGTTTATCAATTTTATTAACTCTTTGCTCCATAATAAATCATTAAATGCAATTAAATATTAACAGCAAATTTTCACTTATTACATAAAAAAAAAATAAGGTAATTAAATAAATGATACATAAATGAAAATACATAATATTCATTTTTAGCTCACCTGAGCTTTGCTCAAGGTGAGTTATTGTGATCGCCTTTTGTCCGGCGTCCATCGTGTGTCGTGCGTCAACTTCTTCTCCTCAGTAACCAGTGGGTCAATTGGGATGAAACTTCACAGAAAGCATCCTCTCAATGACCTCACCAGATTTCCTTCAAATTTTTGCGATACATGCAGAATTCTGGTTTCCATGGCAACGAAATGAAAAAAACTTCAAAATTCTTCTTCTCCCAAACTGGTTGGCAGATTTTCAAATAATTTTGTAGAAATGTTCCTTGGATGACCCTCTATGAGATTCCTTCAAACCATGTTGATTGGTCGAAAAACATGGCCGCCAGGGGGGGCGGGGCTATTTTGCCTTATATGGCTATAGTGAAAACTTAAAAAATCTTCTCCTCCGAAAGTGTCAGGCCTATTTTCAAATAATTTTGTGGAAATGTTCCTTGGATGACCCTCTATCAGATTCCTTCAAGCCATGTTGATTGGTCGAAAAACATGGCCGCCAGGAGGGCGGGGCTATTTTGCCTTATATGGCTATAGTGAAAACTTAAAAAATCTTCTCCGAAAGTGTCTGGCCGATTTTCAAATAATTTTGTAGAAATGTTCCTTAAGTGACCAACTATCAGATTCTTTCAAGCCATGTTGATTGGTCGAAAAATATGGCCGCCAGTGGGCAGGGATATTTTGCCTTATATGGCTATAGTGAAAACTTAAAAAATCTTCTTCTGCCAAACTGGTTGGCAGATTTTCAAATAATTTTGTAGAAATGCTCCTTAGATGACCCTCTATTAGATTCCTTGAAGCCATGTTGATTGGTCAAAAAACATGGCTGTCAGGGGGGCGGGCTATTTTGCCTTATATGGCTATAGTGAAAACTTAAAAAATCTTCTCCTCCGAAAGTGTCAGACCGATTTTCAAATAATTTTGTAGAAATGTTCCTTGGATGACCCTCTATCAGATTCCTTCAATCCAAGTTGATTGGTCGAAAAACATGGCCGCCAGGGGATGCGGGGCTATTTTGCCTTATATGGCTATAGTGAAAACTTAAAAAATCTTCTTCTCCGAAAGTGTCCGGCCGATTTTCAAATAATTTTGTAGAAATGTTCTTTGGATGACCCACTTTCAGATTCCTTCAAGCCATGTTGATTGGTCAAAAAACATGGCCACCAGTGGGCAGGGCTATTTTGCATTATATGGCTATAGTGAAAACTTAAAAAATCTTCTCCTCCAAAAGTGTCTGGCCGATTTTCAAAAAAAATTGTAGAAATGTTCCTAGGGTGGCCCTCTATCAGATTCCGTCAAGCCAAGTTGATTGGTCGGAAACTATGGCTGCCAGGGGGCGGGGCTTATATGGCTAAAGTGAAAAAAAAATAAAATCAGGTGAGCGATTCCAGGGCCATCATGGCCCTCTTGTTTTTAAGAAGTGACAATTAAAACAACTGAATTGAATGAAAGAATTATTTTAATTGTCACTTCTTATAAAAGTGATATTTCATATAATACACATTGATCTAATAAATTATAAAAGGTTATTGACAATCACCTATTAGGTGTTAATACCACCTCCAGGGTATTATAATTACCACTATATATTTCGGCCATATCTTCCAAATATGGGCCATAATTGCAGTGGGCCATAACTTGGGTGTCCAGTCCTAGTTATCTTGTACTGGTCACACAAACATACTTTCCAAGCAACAGCGACTTTTGTCAAACGTCTGACAGAATGTTGGCTGAGCTTGGATACAAACTCACAACCGCTGGATTGACAGCCTTTGTCGCTACCGAGACTTGGCTCATATTGTTCATGTAAATGTCATTTGTTATGCCCCCTTCGAAGAAGAGGGGTATATTGCTTTGCACATGTCTGTCGGTGGGTCCGTCTGTAGACCAAAGCTTGTCCGAGTGATAACTCAACAATGCCTGGACCTATGGTCCTCAAACTTAACTTGGGGGTTGGGCCTGACCAGTAGATGAACCCTATTTATTTTGAGGTTATTAGGTCAAAGGTCAAGGTCACAGTGACCTTGAACATAAAAACCTTTTTTTAGCTTGTCCAAGTGATAACTCAACAATACCTTGACCTATGGTTCTCAAACTTGATTTGGAGGTTGGGCCTGACCAGTAGATGAACCCTATTTATTTTGAGGTTATTGGGTCAAAGTCACAGTGACCTTGAACACAAAAACCCTTTTTAAGCTTGTCCGAGTGATAACTCAACAATGCCTGGACCTATGGTCCTCAAACTTGACTTGGAGGTTGGACCTGACCAGTAGATGAACCCTAATTATTTTGAGGTCAAAGGTCAAGGTCACAGTGACCTTTAACACAAAAAACCCTTTTAAGCTTGTCCGAGTGATAACTCAATAATGCCTGTACCTATGGTCCTCAAAGTTGACTTGGAGGTTGGGCCTGACCAGTAGATGAACCCTATTTATTTTGAGGTCATTGGGTCAGAGGTCAAGGTCACAGTGGCCTTGAACACAAAAACCTTTTTTAAGCTTGTCCGAGTGATAACTCAACAATGCCTGGACCTATGGTCCTCAAAGTTGACTTGGAGGTTGGGCCTGACCAGTAGATGAACCGTCTTTAGTTTGAGTTTATTGGGTCAAAGGTCAAGGTCACAGTGACCTTGAACACAAAAGCCTTTTTAAGCTTGTCTGAGTGATAACTCAACAATGCCTGAACCTAGAGGATACATAATATCTGCAAATATCAGTCATCATCACAATGGGATTAAGAACTGTACCTACCATCCTCAAACTTTGAATGAACATTGTTCATAATCTTAAAACTGACTCATAGACATCCAATGTGAAATGACAAATCAACTGGCATTTCGGTCCATGCAAATTTTACTCAATTGTCCTAATATTCCTGACAACATGGCGCTCACGGGGGCATAATGTTTGACAAACATCTCTTGTTAGCTCACCAGAGCACGTAGTGCTCAAGGTGAGTTATTGTGATCGCCTTTTGTCCGTCGTTCGTCGTCCGTCGTCAACATTTGCTTGTTAATCCACTAGAGGCAACATTTTGCATCCAATCTTTATAAAAGTTTATCAGAACATATATCTCGATCAACTCTAGGCCAAGTTCGAAACTGGGTCATGTGGGGTCAAAATCTAGGTCACTAGGTCAAATTTAAGGAAAATCTTGTTAACACTCCTGAAGCCGCATTTTTGGCTTGAGCATGTTGAATGTTTGTCAGAATGTTTGTCTTAGTGATATCTAGGCCAAGTTCGAAAATAGGTTATGTCGGGTCAAAACCTAGGTCACTAGGCCAAATTGAAGGAAAATCTTGTTAACACTACTGAAGCCGCATTTTAAACTTGACCATGTTGAAACTTTGTCGGAAAGTTTGTCTTGATGATATCTAGGCCAAGTTCGAATATGGGTCATGTCCGGTCAAAAAGTAGGTCACTAGGCCAAATTTAAGGAAAATCTTGTTAACACTCCTGAAGCCGCATTTTTGGCTTGAGCATGTTGAAACTTTGTCAGAATGTTTGTCTTAGTGATGTCTAGGCCAAGTTCGAAAATAGGTCAAACTCATGTTGGGTTAAAAGCTAGGTCACTAGGTCAAATTTAAGGAAAATCTTGTTAACACTCCTGAAGCTGCATTTTTGACTTGAGCATATTGAAACTTTGTCAGAATGTTTGTTATAGTGATATCTAGGTCATGTCGGGTCAAAAAGTAGGTCACTAGGCCAAATTGAAGGAAAATCTTGTTAACACTCTGGAAGCCACATTTTAAACTTGACCATGTTGAAACTTTGTCAGAATGTTTGTCTTAGTGATATCTAGGCCAAGTTCGAAAATAGGTCATGTCGAGTTAAAAGCTAGGTCACTAGGTCAAATTTAAGGAAAATCTTGTCAACACTCCTGAAGCCGCATTTTTGGCTTGAGCATATTGAAACTTTGTCAGAATGTTTGTCATAGTGATATCTAGGCCAAGTTCGAATATAGGTCATGTCAGGTCAAAAACTAGGTCACTAGGCCAAATTGAAGGAAAATATTTTTAACACTCTGGAAGCCACATTTTAAACATGACCATGTTGAAACTTTGTCGGAAAGTTTGTCTTGATGATATCTAGGCCAAGTTCGAATATGGGTCATGTCCGGTCAAAAAGTAGGTCACTAGGCCAAATTGAAGGAAAATCTTGTTAACACTCTGGAAGCCACATTTTAAACTTGAGCATGTTGAAACTTTATTAGAAAGTTTGTCTTTTGATATCTAGGCCAAGTTCGAATATGGGTCATGTCCGGTCAAAAACTAGGTCACTAGGCCAAATTTAAGGAAAATCTTGATTACACTCTAGAAGCCACATTTCTGGCTTAAGCATGTTGAAACTTTGTCAGAATATTTGTCTAAGTAATAGCTAGGCCAAGTTCGAATATGAGTCATGTCGGGTCAAAAACTAGGTCACTAGGCCAAATTTAAGGAAAATCTCGTTAACACTCTTGAAGCCGCATTTTAAACTTGAGCATGTTGAAACTTTATCAGAAAGTTTGTCCTGATGATATCAGGCCAAATTCGAATATGGGTCATGTCATGTCAAAAACTAGGTCACTAGACCAAATTTAAGGGAAATCTTGTTAACACTCTGGAAGCCACATGTTTGGCTTGAGCATGAGAGAGTTATGTCTTAAATAGCCCATTCTCAGGTGAGCGATTCCAGGGCCTCATGGCCCTCTTGTTTTTATCTTGTTTTTTGTTGTTGGAAAGTTCAATTACAAATACAGTCAAAATTGTGCAAGCGTCACTTGTGGTCGGCGGTCAACGGCTTTAAACAGTCACTTTAAATCCCCCTAAACCAATTATACACTATAAACGGCCTTGATCAGCCGTCCCCTTTGAAACACGGCTAACGGCCAAACTAATTGGTCAAGATTTATTGTATACCCGTTTTTGTACAACGTTGCAATCCACATGCAACCCAGATTCATCAGGTGTAAAATTATCGGTGTTACATACATACAAGCAATCAAGCAACCTGTGACACATTTCAGATTTTTTCATACACGTAATAACTGTTTACATGTTAGATGTAGGGTACCGAAATCCCCTGATGAGTGTCAAATGATCGGTGCATGATTCGTCAACAAGAAGTTGCGATTCTGGTTTGTTTTCTATTTATGTGGTCGGACAAAATTGACAACTTGAAAAAGAGTTTTATGAGCGTTTTAGACCATAAGACAGTAAATTTAGATATTGAAATGAAACTTAATGTCCACTTAGAAGCCCCTAGTCATGATACAGTCTCATTACAATTTAAATACAAT
Source organism: Serripes groenlandicus (assembly GCA_031761405.1). Lineage (NCBI taxonomy): Eukaryota > Metazoa > Mollusca > Bivalvia > Cardiida > Cardiidae > Serripes > Serripes groenlandicus. Next base: position 126,759,069 of record JASEVX010000004.1, on the reverse strand, counting down.
TATAAATCGAAAGATAATCGGATAAAACTTGTGCAAAAAATAGATGTACATTTGTACGCTATCTTTTTCAGGATATGTTGTACGGCTAATTTCAAAGTGAAGTAAACAATATTTGATAGTCAAGTTAGTTAAACTAAAACATAAATTTATACTTAATGTATTTATCTGCAGAAGATGATTTTTGAAAACACTGTTGAAAATGGGGAAATTATTCAAACTTTTGTCTTCTTTGATAAATCATAATTTGAACTTTCACTGTCTGTTTTTTTCCCATAAATATTTTATCCAAATTTACTTTAAATATATATACAATTTACTATTTGTCTATTTGTATTTAAATGTATATGATTTCTTTTTTAGCAGAACTTTATATATATAATATCTGAACTGACAAAAACTTGAACAAATCCGACCAAGTTATGAATTTTGTGATCAGCAGCCACCTGTCTTAAGCAGCCAGTTTTATCATTTCCATTTGGTGGCTGTTTGACAGTATACTTATAACTAATCATATAATTATATATATATATAAAAGTTAACAAATAAATGTGTGTTACAATCATTACATATCTGTACATAATTATAACTTTTCATAAAACTTAATGTATAATCAAAATATGTTGGGGCAATTTTTTCAGGTGGTTTTATAATTTCTCTACCTCACATGCCTTTTTCACTGAAAGTTAGTTAAACAGAACAATTATATAAAATCACAAAATAACAAAATCTTAAGTTTGCATTGTATAATCTAAATACTTTAATATGAAATTGAAAATATAGATTCCACAAAGTGGGCCTTTTTGGACTGGTCCTTTTTAGATTTGGGCATTTCTGACCCTGATTCTATGCCATGTATTCCAAAATAAAAAGAGAAATCCGCTGTGGTTGAGTGGTTAGCGTTGGGGATTTCGAAACCGGGTGTCCCGGGTTCGATCCCCAGTCGCGGCACTACGGTCATGGTGGAGTGCCCTTGGGCAAGGCACATTTTCTAGCCTAGTACTGGTTTGTTTACCCAGGGATAATGAATAATTAAATTTAATTGCGCGCTAAATGACCTTAGCTGTCGATGCGCCATAAAACAATATACATTCATTCCAAAATAAAAAGACGGGTGTCTAGATAAATTTTAACCATTAATCTAGCATAAATTGTAATAATATATTATACTACTTTACATTTTTGTGTATATATATACATTTTAATCCATTTCTAATCCAGCTATTACTTTGTGATTCATGATTGACCTACATTTTGATAATTTTTCATAGTTTGTCCATTTGACTCCAGGATTATCATTTACCTTAAATTACGGTATTTTACAGAAACGGATATTTAACTTAAATTATTATACATGTAAATCTAAGATTTATTCATACATAGTGTCTAAGACATTAGGACAATATTTCAATAATTATTTATCTAATTAATACAAAGTGTATAAGACATTGAGGCGACCGGATCGTATTATAGTTTTACCTGCGGCGGGCGGGCGGCGTCCAGTATGTTGTCAGCTCAATTACTTTAGAAGCCTTTGTCCAATCATCACCAAATTTGGTCAGAATGTGTACAGGCATAATATCTCGTACAAGTTCGATAACTAGCCATATCGCTTTAGTCAATTGAGAGTTATCGCCCTTTAATTATAGAAATTACCTAAAATTGGTCTTGTCGGCTCAATAACTTTAGAAGCCTTTATCCAATCATCACCAAATTTGGTCAGAATGTGTATTGGCATAATATCTCGGAAAAGTTTGATAACTAGTCATATCGCTTTAGTCAATCAAGAGTTATTGCCCCTTAATTATAGAAATTACCTAAAATTGGTCTTTTCAGCTAAATAACTTGTGAAGCCTTTATCCGATCATCACCAAATTTAGACAATATGTTGATGGGCAGAATATCTCGCTCTCTAAGTTCAACCAATTATCACTATACTTGGTCTCAAAAAAACAGGACGGGCGTACTTTGTGACATTTGGCGCTCTTGTTATCGTATAAATTAAGTCAACCAACTTTAGTGAGGCAAACAATTAAAATTTCTAGTCAATAGGAATGGGATTTTCCTTGTTAACCCTTTCCCTCATATGACAATTCTGCAGCAGACGACTTTGAACGTATTTTGTCAAAACATAGAAAAAAATCTCCATAATTGAATGGATAACCTATGACTTAAAAAGTGGAAAACATTGTGGCAAAAGGAGAAATTGCACATTTTGTGCAATTTCTTCTTTTGTCACTATGTTTTCAAAAAGCTGTCTGCTGCAGAGGCGTCCGAAAGCGTTTATATAAGGGAAAGGGTTAAAGTGGTAAACTTAATTTTTTTAGTTTGCCTAGAGTTTGGCATTGTACTACTTTCTCAAATTTTTTAGCAGTAACTATGACAACAAACCTGTATGCTCATTCAGACTTCACAAGATCTTTTGAAAACTCTCAGTCCGAAAGCTCCTTTTTCATCTACATCCTTCATTGTTCGATCAACGCATTATATATAAAATATTGCATGAACATTTGTCAGTCAGGAGTCCTGACTGAAGGACTGACAAATTTCCCGGAGACTGGTCTTTATTTCTCTCTTTTCAAAGTGCTCATGACTAACTATTGTGATCAGCCTATCATGTCTGTTGGTAGTTGTAAACAATTTGATTCACAGGGATTAATTTTTAATGGTGCATTTAAACCCTTTGCCACAAAAAATATATCTTCAGCAGGCGACTTTGAAATATATATATATATATATATATAATAAAAAAATTGGAAAAATTCTATAAATCACTGTCATTATTGAATACATTACTCGAGTTAAAAGGTGAAATTACTCATTATGAGCAATTTCTTCCTTTACCTTGAGTAATGTATTCAAATGTTTTCTGTTGCAAATGCGTCAAAAGCATACCTCTGCAGGTGGAAAAGGGTAAAATATTTGTTCTAAGATTTGAAATACATGCAGAACTCTGGATGCTGTGGTACCAGAAAAGGGGTAAAATGACAAAAATATTAAAGACTATTTGGTGGAAATGTTCCTTAGGTGTCTGTGACAGAATTTTTTGTTGGCTGGTTGCGACTTGAAAAAGGTGGATTTTTTCCATAATCTGAAAAGGCTTTTATTATTTGGCCTCTTTCCAATTTGGTAAAACAGCACTTGCTAATCCTCTTATAAACTTGTAACAAAAAAGCTATCATGCTGCATCATAAGCGGTGGTTGAATAACAATTTTTAGGATAGTGCTGGTCTGATACTCAGCTAAAGTACTCAGGTCGGATGAGCGATACAAGGCCACAAAGTTTAACCCGCATGTAGCAGTTTTTCAAAGCAAACAACAGTAAAAAGCCATATCATGTAAACAATTAAAAAAGGTTCTGTTTTGTTTTCTTACAGGACTAACGTGTCTGAAGCAGAGAAAAATTAGATTTCCAAATGAGGAAATTCCGCACCTCTACATTGTCAATGGTAAAAATTGCAGATCCTGCTCGATGGGTGGTCGCTCCATGGTAAGTATAGTCTACTAGAGCAATGAGCAGGAGATAAATAAATACCTAACTAACCCTTTGTTGTGGGTACTTAATAAATTGTCTAAAAAAAATGGAAGATGTTAAACTGCATCTTTCACATACTTAACCCTTTCCCTGATATAGACGCTTTCTGACACCTCTGCAGCAGACAGCTTTTTGAAAACATAGTGACAAAAGAAGAAATTGCACAAAACGTGCAATTTCTCCTTTTGCCACAATGTTTTCCACTTTTTGTCATAGGTTATCCTTTCAATTATGGAGATTTTCTACTTTTTGACAAAATACGTTTAAAGTTTAAAGTCGTCTGCTGCAGAATTGTCGTATGAGGGAAAGGGTTAAGCAGTGAGCCAATTTAAAAATGATTTCACCAAAAATGTAGCTCTTTGCCATAACTGTTCATGCAGTTTTTCTCTGCTTTAAAAGATAGCTGCCTGAGGTGGAAAAAAACCCCTGTTGTAGTGACATCTTCTTACAAAGCACTGGTCAGAAATTCTATTGAAATTAAGTACTTAGGTAGCTGTCTTCTAAAATTGAATAAACTGCTTGGATTTGCTGCAAGTCATAGTTGCAATATTGGCATAATAATCAAAGTTAAGCAGTGAAAGATAGCCTTCTTGAATCTACAGTCCTTGGTAAATGGTACCTAGCCAAAGTACTTTGGTGGCTAATACAAAGCAATCAATTTCCCATTGGGTTTGTTTATCCTTAACCCTTTCTCTTATACAACAAAGCTGACGAAAATCTCTTTAATTGAATGGATAACCTAGGCTAAGACTAAAAGACGAAAACATTGTGGCAAAAGGAGAAATTGCTTGTTTTGAGCATTTTCTTCTTTTGTCACTATGTTTTCTAAAAGCTGTCTGCTGCAGAGGTGTCAGAAAGTGTTTATATGAGGGAAAGGGTTAATAACCACATATAATCTATCTGCGACAGACAACTTTGATAACATTTAGTGAAAAATATGGCAACTTTATATTTTTTGAATAGAATTGAAAGCATTGTGGAAAATGAGAAATTGCTCATAATTTGCCGCAATGTTTACAGAAGTCATATTATGCAGGTAGATCAGAAATTGTCTGTATGTGGGAAAAGGTTAAAGACTTGGTATCATTTAATAATCACTTCTCCTCTTCTCTCTGTCTGTTTGTGTGTCATACTTTGAGCTTACTGGTTAACCCTTTCCCACATACAACAAATCTGCAGCAGACGACTTTGAAAACATGTCCCCATAAATGAGGAAAAAATCTCTATAAAGGAAAGTGTAATTATTGAATGGGGTTGGAAACATTGGCAAATGGAGAAATTGTTCGTTATGAGCAATTTATCCATTTGTCAAAATGTTTTCAAAAATTGTCTGCTGCATAGGCGTCAGAAAGCGTCTATAAGTGAGAAAGGGTTAAACTTACAGTCCACTCACTGACGGCTGACATGTATTTCTAAAAACTGTCTTCGTTTAGAAAAATAAGTTGTACCGGAGGAGACTGCGCGCTGACAGGGTACCAGGAGACGCGATGAAGGAATACAGGGAAAAAGAAATTGAGGATACACCAATATGCCCCGCAGAAGCCACCATCAAATGTTTTTTTGTCTTTCCCCAATATGAGGTAAGTAGTAAGGAAGGGGCAAGCTTTTAACCTTAAAATGATAAAAGAATTTGGCAGTGCAAAATTAACCCTTTCCCTCATATAGATGCTTTCTGACGCCGCTGCAGCAGACGGCTTTTTGAAATTATAGTGACAAAAGTAGAAATTGCTCAAAACGAGCAATTTCTCCATTTGCCACAATGTTTTCAACTTTAAGTCATAGGTGATCCATTTAATTAAAGAGATTTTTCATTTTTACACAAAATAAGTTCAAAGTCGTCTGCTGCAGAATTGTCGTATGAGGGAAAGGGTTAATGATTTGGAGTTTGATACTCTTTCACCAATAAACCTTTACCTGATACAGTAATTGAAAATATCTGTTGAAGTTCACTGGCCCGAAAATCCCAAATGATTGGTTATTATGATGTATTACAAAGTAAAATTACACTGGCCAAATGAACTTTTTCTCTGGTACGAACCAAAAGTTATTGGCCAGGGAACATTGGACTACTGCTTATTTCGCAGACTGCTGATATAAGCACCTGTATCAGGGACATAGATATCTACGTCCCTGCCTGTATGAGAAAAACTGAAAGTTGGGGTTTCTGAACACAATGTTCAAATCAGCCTGTACAAATGTGTCGTCTTATCAGAACTGCATAAGTTCAACTGTTGACAGATGGTTCTAACATGCTTATGTTAATAGTGTGCCAACAGTGTAGATTTCAATTGAACTGCAGATGCACGCATTGATCTGGATCAACATTGTTTACAAAAATCTTTAACCTTTTCCCAAGAACAGGCTTATAATATATTTATGATGAAGATGTGCTGCCAGTTTGCACTGCAGAAGTTACCATCAGAAGTCTATCCCTAGTATGCCGAGCCCCGGTAGCTCAGTCTGTAGAGATGCGGGCTGTCAATCCAGGGGTTGTGAGTTCGAATCCCGGCTCGGCCATCTTTCTTTCCAGTTGCTTGGGAAGATTGTTGTGTGGAGTACTGGTGTGAGAAAACCAGGAAATGCATGAGTAGGTGAACTGGCCGCCGTGATATAACTGAGAAATTGTTAAAAATGGCGTTAAACCCCAATTAATCAATCAACTTTCCCTAGTATAAACCTGCACCTTAGGTGCACCTGCAGCAGAAGAATTCTGAAAACATTTTGGCAAAAGGAGAAATTGCTCCAGTCCACATGAGCGTTTTCTCTTCCTGCCACAATACTTTCAATTCTATTCAATAATTTTACTCTAATTTATAGTCTTTTGATATTTTTACCAAATTATTTTTAAAGTCATCAGATTTGCCGGATGTGGGATCGGTTTAAGATTAGTTGAAGAGGTGAACATTGGCAATACATCGCTCATGATGGTGTGCCGAAGGCTTAATATGTCCTAGTCAAGTAGTAACCCAAAGAATACATATATATCAGAGGACTAGATAAGAGGGAGTGAGCAGGTCTTTCCCCTGCAATATTTCTCTTATTAATCAATCAAATCCTATGTTGTAGGTACTCTGGGGTTTCCCTTATCTAGATCTGTGCATGACTTGTCTCTAACTCTTTGTTCAACCATATCCCACCTGCAGATGCATTTTTAGCTCACCTGAGCACAAAGTGCTCAAGGCGAGTTATTGTGGGTGTGCGTCGTGCGTCCATCAACATCTTCTCCTCAGTAACCAGTGGGTCAATTGGGGTGAAACTTCACAGAAAGCATCCTCTCAATAACCTCCATGCAGAATCCTGATTTCCATGGCAACCAAATGAAAAAAACTTAAAAATTCTTCTCCTTCAAACTATTTGGCTGATTTCAAAAAATCTGGTAGAAATGTTCCTTTGGTGAACCTCTATCTGATTCCTTTCAAGCCATGTTGATTGGTCAAACAACATGGCCTCCAGGGCCTTTTTGTCTTATATGGTTATAATGGAAACTTTAAAAATCTTCTCCTCCAAAAGTGTATGGCCTATTTTCAAATAATTTTGTAGAAATGAACCTTGGCTGACTGACCTCTATCAGATTTCTTCAAGTCATGTTCATTGGTCAAAAAACATGGCCACCCAGATGTGGGGCTGTTTTAACTTACATGCATATGGCCGAAACTTTAGGTGAGCGATTCCAGGGCCATCAGAGCCCTCTTGTTAAGGTGTCTCTTAACTTTTTGCAAAAAGGAGAAATTGTTCTTTACCCTTTCCCTCATACCACAATTCTGCAGCAGACGACTTTTAACATATTTTGAATAGAAAATCTCTTTAACTGAAGGGATAACCTATGACCAAAAGTGGAAAACATTGTGACAAAAGAAGAAATTGCTCGTTTTGAGCAATTTCTTCTTTCGTCACTATGTTTTTAAAAAGCCATCTGCTGCAGAGGCGTCAGAAAGCATCTATATGAGGGAAAGTGTTAATGAACATACAAGAAGAATGATTTACACAGGCATTTATGCAGGCCATTGAAAATCAGCTTGAGCTGTACTGTAATATGACTATGCTCAACATGTTGGCTATTTGTCTTTCAGTTTAACAATAAGTGGGACAAAAGGAGAAAATCAGCTGTTACCAACGCTATACGTGAAACTTTCACACCAAACATGTACTATGAAGTACTTTTCATCGTTGTTCTTGATGAAAACCACTCTAACCACAGAAAGAATTTTCCGTTTGTATGTTTTATTAGTTCTCTTAACCCTTTTCCTAATAAAGACGCTTTCTGCAGCAGACGGATTTTTAAAAAACAAAGTAACAAAAGAAGAAATTTCTCCTTTTGCGACAATGTTTTCCACTTTTAGGTTATCCAATCTATTATAGAGATTTTCTATTTTTAGCTCCACTGCTTATGTCATGGTAAATTGTCTGTCGAGTGTGCATCAACTTTTTGCTTCAAACAACTTCTCCTCCCTAACCATTTAGCCAATTGGGATGAAACTTCATAGGAAGCATCCTCGCAATGTCCTCTCGTAAATTCCTTCAAATTATTGGATCCATGCAAAATTCTGCTTTCCATGACAACAGAAAGAAAAAAAAAGAAAATTCTTCTTCTCCATAAGTGTAATGCCTATTTTCAAATAATTTTGTAGAAATATTCCTTGGATGACCCTCTATCTGATTTCTTGGTAACAATACAGCGAGAAAAAAACTGGGAGTACAGAATTGTAGAATAGCTTCTTCATTCATAATCAAATAACCTATTTTGTGGTACTTTTCAAACAGAACTCTTTGTCACATGAAACACATTTGCAGCAGACAAACAACAAGAGAAAAATAAGGAAAATCTCCATAAATGAAGATACAAATATTGATAACATTGTGGCAAAATGTGTCTGTTTGAAAAAAGGTAATGATGATTGCAATGGTTGCCAAAAACATGGGTATATCTTAAAATGATTAATCGAAAAGGATATTGTGTCTTAATCAGTTACTTGCAAGCAGAAATGTTATGGAAACTCCAAGAGAAGGTTTGGCAATCTTTTTCATCTGATATGTGCCATGAATCTTTTTTTCCTTATTCAAGATTTGAAATCGACAAAGAACACTCAAATTACTGAATGATGATTCCAGTTTTAATATCTTAAGTCGCTTGGAATTCTACAGTTTAATTCTAGCAACATTTAATCATTATAAGAATTTTTTAACTCACCTGAGCATGAAGAGCTCAAGGTGAGCAATTGTAATCACATTTTGACCTTCGTCAATGGATTGGTCAACAATCGTCCCGTGAACACTCTACAGGCAATATTTTGCATAAAATCTCCATGAAATTTTATCAGAACTTACATCTCCATCAAATCTTGGCAAAGTTCGTAACTGGATCATGTGAGGTCAAAATATAGGTCACAAGGTCAATTTGAAGGAAGATCTTGTGAACACTCAGGAGGCTGCATGTTTAACTTGAGCATTTTGAAACTTTGTCAGAATTCGAATAAAGGTCATGTCCTGTCAAAAACTAGGCCACTAGACCAAATTGAGGACAAATCTTTTTAACACTCTGGAATCTGGATGCTGTTTTTTTTTAACTTGAGCATGTTAAAATGATTGTCTTGACGATAATAATTATCTTGTTCATGTTGATTCAAAATCAAGGTCACTTGGTCAAATTGAATGGAAATCTTGTTAACACTAATATGAGCTTACCCGACCTCAAAATGAGTTATTGTGATTGATTATGTGGTTGGCATAACTCGGGAGAAATTCAGGGCCATCATGGTCCCTCTTTTTAGCTCGACGGCGTAGGCGGCGTGGTCGTCCGGTTAAGGTTTTTTGTTCAGCTCAGCTTTTTTTCTGTTTTCTATCAGTCGAGCGTCTGTGCAGTACACGGTGCTCTTGTTTTATTTGTCATATTCATGAAGTTAAACAACTTCCCATTACCTAGGACTGTTGTCCTCTGCAGCAAACCTTGTGACAAAAGAAAAAATTGCCCAAAATGAATATTTTTTTCTTTTGTCTCAATGTTTTCAACTAATAAATAACTATACAACCAAAATTATTTATAGAAATTTTTCATTATGCTTGTCTGAGCGTTTTTCAAAGCCTCTGCTGCAGTACTGTGGTATTTGGGAACGGGTTTAAAGTTTATAAAGGAATGAGATACAATTATTAAAATTATTAAAATATTAAATTTCAGAAAACTGACGAGAATGTGATAGAGTTTATCTATACCATTGTAGACCTGGGATTCTTCTCACCAGGTGATGTCAATGAACGAGTAAAAAAGTATCTCTCCAAGAAGGATGGGGACTCTGTCGATGTCACCAAGTCAAGGTTGTACCCGGGCCTGGAGCGACTCAGAAAACTTTGCTTCCCTCGGGCAGTCAAGATAAGGTGAGCTTTCTTAACCCTTTCCCCGCATGTAGACGTTTCTGATGCCTTCTTCACCGGACAACTCTTGAAAATGGTGTTGCAAAAGGAGAAACTGCTCATGATGAGCAATTTCTCCTTTCGCCACTATGTTTTCAACTCTTTTCTAAAATATTTTATTAAAAGTGGTTTACCTTTTTTCTTCAGATTATTTCAAAGCCTAGAAAAGGGGGAGTAAACTGGTGTTTTCTTGACAATTATCTCTTCTAACACATTCCCACATATAAACACTTTTTGATGCCTTTGTAGCAGAAGACTTTTGAAAACGCACAATTTTTTACATTATACATGTACATGTATAAATAGTTGATGTAGCTTACGGTCATCAGAATAAACATAGGTCACACCATCACTCCTTCAATTTACTGCCTTAGGTAAATATGAGACTTGGAAATTCCGTATTCCAGTGATCCAGATAAAGAGGGGTATTCAGCTCTTTTCCCCACAATATCTGTCTTATTATCAAACTAATCCCTATGACGTGGGTACCCAAAAGAATCATCTCACTGAGACGGTTATTTTTATTACCCACAACATAGGGTTAAGGGACAAGTAACAATTTAAGAACATGCAAAATGCCTCTTATCTAGAGCTCTGGTACTCTTGTCAAGAAAAACTCTTATGGAAACCAGGCATTTTTGACTGTATTATGTTGACACTTTTTCTGATTGTTTGTCTTGATGATATCAAGGCTAAGTTCAAATATTGGTCATATTGGGTGAAAAACTACGTCACTAGGCCAAATTGAAGGAAAATCTTGTTAACACTGGAAGCCGTATGTTAATGTTAAGATATTGGTCATATTGGGTCAAAAACTAGATCACAAGGCCTTTGATGGAATTCTTGTAAACCCTCTTGAGGTGGCATTTCAGTCTTGTTTATAAATCAAATTACTCTAAAATATTTACATTTGCCTAGTCCTTTGTATAGATCGAACTTGACGTTCATTTTGCATGAACCGGTCGACCTTTCATGACCTCTGTAGGGAGTATGACCTCATTGTTTATTTTGACGTCATTTAACTAATGATATATGATGTTACAAATAACAGCTATGTATGTTGTCGGTTACATTTCTTTATTGTTATTCAAGACTTTGTCGCGAACACTTTTAGGTCGAAAAAAATGAAGTAATGAAAAGGGGAAAATGTAAATATAACGATAGATTCTTACTTTTCGCGCTTCATAGATTTGCCGCATGAACGCACGAAAATAAAAATCAATCCTTAAGTATTACAGATGTAATTATGAACACTTAATCATATAGAGGCATGTTACTCAGATAAGTATAACATGGTTCTCTTGTCTATGTATCTTTTAGAAATATGCAGCGAGAAAAAGGATTTAACCATGATATGACAGAGGGACTGGAAAAGATGAAAGAACTAGAGTCGGAGACAGAAACGCAATATTTATGTTGTGGTGACATAATTTCATTTGGACAGCTAGGTATGTCTGACTCTCCCGACAGTATTTTCAACTATTTATAGACTAAATACACTGGACTGTCACTTTAACCCTTTCCCTCAAGTCCCGGTAGCTCAGTCGGTAACGACGCGGGCTGTCAACCAGGGGTTGTGAGTTCAAATCCCGGCTCGGTCAACTTTCTTTCCGACGTTTGACAAAAGTCATTGCGACATGCGTCAATCGCCTTCCACCAATGGGCTAAGTCTATGTGGAAAAAGCAGCCAGTTGCTTGGGAAGATTGTTGTGTGGAGTACTGGTGTGAGAAAACCAGGAAACACATGAGAAGATGAACTGGCCGCCGTGATATGACTGAGAAATTTTTAAAAACGGCGTTAAACCCCAATCAATCAATCTAGACTAAGGTGGAATATGGGTCATGCCCATTTAAAAACTAGGGCACTAGGCCAAATTGAAGGAAAATCTAATTAACATTCCAAAATATATATAGAATATAATTGAAAACATTGTAGCAGAAGTAATCTGCTATCAATGCTTCCAAATGTATTTGAATGTGGGAAATATTTACATTAAATATTTTTTTTCTCTTAAATTCAGATGTCTATGAAGTCGCGAAGACAAAAGAAATCTTCACGTCACCTGAGTGTACTTTGCGATGTAAATTAGACTCATGCTGTGTTCCATATATCATATTGCAAACAAGAAACTATGAGTGTTCTTATGGTGTGGACTACAAAAACAAGTTTCTTAATAAATTTACCCCTCAACAGAGGAAACACATGTCTAAGGAAGGGATGGTTATGTGCACGGCAATATGTCAGTTTAAAGAAGTGGCAATGTTTCCTGGCTATAGGGTACAATATCTTTATTAACATTTATGCAGTAACTAGAGTACTAGATAAGTAGGAGTAAACTTCTTTTTCCATTAACCCTTTCTCTCATATAGACGCTTTCTGATGCCTCTGCAGCAGACGGCATTTTGAAAACATAGTGACAAAAGAAGAAATTGCACAAAGCATGCAATTTCTCCTTTTGCCACAATGTTTTCCACTTTTTGTCATAGGTTATCCATTCAATTATGGAGATTTTCTATGTTTTGACAAAATACGTTCAAAGTCGTCTGCTGCAGAATTGTCGTATGAGGGAAAGAGTTAATAAATCTCTTATGACTCAACCAAACCCTATGTTGCGGGTACTCAAAAGAAAGGTCTCAGTGAGACAATTCTTTTGAGTACCGACAACATAGGATAAGATTGTCAAATAAATTTTTTAAACATAAAAAACACCCCTTATCTAGAGCTCTGGGTTTCAATGGCAACTGAAAGAATAATATTTCAAAAAACTAGTTGGCTAATTTTTGAATAATTTTATAGAAATCTTCCTTGGGTGACCTTCATCCGATTCCTTCAAGCCTTGTTGATTGGTCACAAATATGGCTGCCAGGAGGTGGCAGGACTGTTTTACATTATATGGCTATAGAATAAACTTTAAAAATCTTCACCTCCGAAAGAGAAGTGCCCATTTTCAAATATATTTTTTAGAATTGATCCTATGGTGCCCCTCTATCAGATTCCTTTAAACCGTGTTGATTGGTTGAAAAACATGACTGCCATTGGGCAAGGTTGTTATACTTATTTGATTTGAGTGAAAACTTGAAACAATATCTTTTACAAAACTATTTGGCTGATTTTCAAATAATTTTGTAAAAATGTACCTTAGATGACCCTCTACAAAATTTCTTCATGCCATGTTGATTGGTCAAACAACAATGCCTCTAGGAAGCTGGTCTGTTGTGTCTAAAATGGCTTTAGTAATTTAATTCTTTATCTAATGTATTGGGTACCTAAGCTTATCGTCTTCAACTAGATGTATAAATGGGTATCTATGCTGTGGGTACTACATAGCTTTAGACTATCAACCTATAACTCTTAATCATTTCTCATAAACAACGAGTCTGAAACAGACCACTGCGAACAGTTAGACCAATTATTAAAGTTGAAAACAGAACGAGAATTATTAGCAAATTTCTCTTTTTGCCACAATGTTTTCAAAAGTCTTCTTCAGAATCTCAGATGCATCTATGTTTTAGAAAGGGTTAAACACCTAGTAAATTGGAAGTATGGTTTTGATTCAGAGTTCACAGCAATGTGAGAAAAGGAAACACATTGAGTGATACAAATTACATTCTTTTCACACTATGTTTTCAAAAAACATCTGCTGCAAAGGTCTCTAATGTGCCTTGTACCTGGGGCAGTGTTAATATATATTTAATCTTTACCTTTCAGGTTGATGATGCCTTCTTAATGAAGAATGTGAGAGACAAGATCTTCCATCGTTTACGTCATGACCTGGCGAATAGAACAGCTGTCTATGAGAGAGGGGTTGCCTATGCTTTTCCTGTGGTTGAAGAACACAATGGACATGGAGTTAGGGAGGTAGGTTCTGCGGTTCCCAAGGAATCCAACCTGGCTGACTGGTTAACTTCGGGGCATCCCAGGATCAATACCCAGTCAGGGTGGAGTGCCATTGGGTAAGGCACATTTCCATGTCTAGAACCGGTCTATTTACCCTGAGATCATGAATAAGTGAACTCTCGCTCTGATACAACGGAAAGTTTTCCACTTAAAATAAAACAGCTTTCTAAAACATGGAGATAAAAGCTTGGAAAACACCCATAAATGAAATTAGAACTATTGACTAGAGTTTGGAAAAGAGGTGGCAAAATGAAAAATAGCTAATTATGACCATTTTCTCCTTTTTATACTCCGCCAGAGGCGGTCGTATATTGGCGTCATCTTCTCCGTCCGTCCGTACGTCCATTTCTTGTGAACGCAACTCCTACGTTTTTGACCCTATCTTTTCAAAACTTGGTCAATGTTATAACTATAATGTGTAGATGTGCATGAAGTGGCGATTTTCCGGTTCATTGATATTTGCAAGATTTAGGTCCCTTGTAACTTAGTCTCTGTAGCTGATTGATATTGCAGCCTTGTGAACGCAACTCTTCCTATGTTTCTGACTGAATCTTTTCAAAACTTGGTCAATATCATTACTATAATGGGTAGATGTGCATGAAGCAGGGATTTTCCGGTTCAGCAATTTTTAGATCACCTGAGCCGAAGGCTCAAGGTGAGCTATTCTGATCACTTTTTGTCCGTCGTCCGTCCGGCATTAACTTTTAGCTTTAAACATCATCTCCTCCCAAACTCCAAGGACAATTTCTGTGAAACATCACAGGACTGTTCCTCTGGTTGGCCTCTTTCAAAGTTGTTCAAAGATTTAAATTCCATTGAGAACTTTGGTTGCTGCGGCATCAGAAAGGGGGCAAAAGGTCCAAACTTTAAAAATCTTCTCCTCCGAATCTGCCAGTCAGATTTAAATATAATTTGGTAGAAATGTTCATTGGGTGACCCTCTATAAAAATTGTTCAAGCCATACTGATTGGTCGAAAAACATGGCAGTCAGGCGGCATCAAAAAAGGGGCAAAATGACAAAATTTGAAAATTCCATTTTTATGCGAATGCTTGTCTGATTTTAAGAAAATATAATACGAATCTTACTGTAATGATCCTCTATTTAATTTGTTTAAGCCGTTTTGATTGGTTACACAATCATAGCAACCAGGCGTCATCACAAAAGGGGTAAATTGAACTTTTAGCTATAAATGACAACCATCTCCTACCATTCCAATAGACCAATTACCACAAAACATCACAGGAATGTTCCTTTGGTTGTCCTCTTTCAAAATTGTTCAAAGATTAAAATTCCAATGAGAACTTTGGTTGCTGCGGCATCAGAAAGGGGACAAAATGTCCAAACTTAAAAAATCTTCTCCTCCGAATCTGCCTGTCAGATTCAAATATAATTTGGTAGAAATGTTCCTTGGGTGACCCTCTATAAAAATTGTTCAAGCCATACTGATTTGTCGAAAACATGGCAGTCAGGCGGCATCAGAAAAGGGGCAAAATGACAAAATTTGAAAATTCCATTTTTATGAAAGTGTTTGTCTGATTTTAAGAAAATATAATACGAATCTTACTCTAATGATCCTCTATTTAATTTGTTTAAGCCGTTTTGATTGGTTACACAATCATATCAACCAGGCGTCAACACAAAAAGGGTAAATTGAACTTTTAGCTACAAATGACAACCAACTCCTACCATTCCAATAGACCAATTTCCACAAAACATCACAAGAATGTTCCTTTGGTGGTCCTCTTTCAAAATTGTTCAAAGATTTAAATTCCATTGAGAACTTTGGTTGCTGCGGCATCAGAAAGTGAGAAAAATACCCAAATTTTAAAATTCTTTTCCTCCATAATCTACTTGTGCGATTGCAAGATAATTTGGTAGAAATGTTTCTTAAGTGACCCTCTAAATAAACTGTTGAAGCCATATTGATTTCGTTGAAAAACAGGGCAGCAAGGCGGCATCAGGAAAGGTGCAAAATGACAAAAACTTTATAATTCCATTCTTATTAAAGTTCTTGTTAGATTTCTAGATATAAATGGCCTTTACTGATAAGCTGTTTCTTGAGAAGTGTCCACTCCTTTCAGTTTCATTTGCACTCCCTGATAACATTTTCCAGATATTTGCAGTTAAATATTTGCTACTAATTTATTATCAATTAGGTGATCGATTTAGGGCCATCTTGGCCCTCTTGTTGCAATAGTTATGCCTTTCGAAACTTGGTCTCTATAGCATATTCACTTGAGAACGCAACTCAAGTTTCCAAACAGGTAGAAGTGCATAAAGCAGGGATTATCCGGTAGAGTGATTTTTGCAAGAGTTATGCTCAGAAGGAAAAAAGGATACATATCGACACTGCCATTTGACCTACTTTCATATCGGAAGCCTCTATAGGGTTCTATTTCTGTTTATATGTATCCTATTTTCTTTAGTTAATACCAAAGTCAGCTAGGCTGGTAAGCAGAGTAAGACTTTCAATTCTGAACAAGTGTGGATAAACTGTTTTGCTCAAGGAAACACCCGGCTGCCCCTGCAGGGATCGAACCTACTACCCAGGCAACCATGATCTCAGGTCCCTGTCTCTTCCAGCTAAGCTAACTGGTCTCACAGACTTCATTTTGAGCTGATGTATACAGACATGTTAAAAGCAATAATTAAAAGGACCAATCTTGATCTTTATATTTTGTGGCGGCGTATATTGTGGCGGCACTGGCACTCTCGTTCAACAATATTTTCAAAAGTGGTCTACTTCAGAAGGTCAAAACGTGGGGATGGGTTTAATCACATATTCAATCTTGAGATAGGCACATATGTTTAATATGCTCATTAAATTTTAATTGAATCGCAAAGCATATACTGTGGGTACTTAAAAGAATAGGTCTAACTGATAGGCTCCTTTTGAATACCTACAACTTAAAGGTTTGTTTAGGTGATAAAAGAAATATTGTTTTTGAGAATACCTCGTAAGAGATTACTCTCCCCGCCTTTCTCATCTAGACTTATCAGTGATACCTATTTTTTTTTTCAAGATGTCAAAATCTAGAATTATAATTCCAGGTAATGTGTTATTGTTAATTGTTTAAGTGAACAAGTATCGTCTCTTCAGGTTGAAGGAGTGAAAACATCACTACGGTGTTGCCTTACCTGTGGTGACGTCATCAAACATTTGCGTTCCCATATTCATACGCTTTCTTCTGTTAAGGCTGGAAAGTTGGCTAGAATTGGGTATAATGTTTTAAGGCGCATCGACAGCTAAGGTCATTTAACTTGCATACAAAATGTGTAGTATGAAATCCATAAGTGAGTAAGGTTTATTTTACCTACAGGCAAATGGTCATGTTTTTTTGGATGAGAGCATCAAGTCACAGATTTCTGAGCTCGTTGAAGAAGGTGTAAAAAGTGTTTCCGAGATGAGGCGTCATTTAAAGATGTATCTGAAGCACACCTTTGATGCAGAATCCATGCCTGGACCATTCAGTAAGAAATACCGCCCATCAAATCAGACGCTCATGAATCTGATGTATGATGCAGGACTTGCCCCAGAAGAGATAATTCAGGATGTAAGTAATCCTTTACCTTTCTCCTATTTAACAAATCTGCAGCGGACAAAATTGGAATAATATATTGAATAGATTTGAAACCTTGTGGCAAAAAGAGAAATTTTGATCATCACCAAATTTAGACAATATGTTGATGGGCAGAATATCTTGGTCAGGTTAGATAACTAACCATGTTAGCTAAGTCACTCCACACTTATGTCCCTCCAAATGGCCAAAACTGTATTAACAGTGTCCGCTCTTAAAATTTGCCTGACGTACAACCAATTATGACTATACTTATTCTCAAAAAAACAGGACGGGCATATTTTGTTACAGTTGGCGCTCTTGTTTTCATTAATAATACCTAAAGATTTTTTAGTAGACATTTTCAAAGTCATCTGCTGCAGATTTAAGTGTACGGTCACCTTTTCCACTCCGCTATTAAACTTTGATGCAGACAACTTTTAGATACATACAACATGTTATCCCTTTCCCTCATATAGACGCTTTCTGACGCCTCTGCAGCAGACAGCTTTTTGAAAACATTGTGACAAAAGAAGAAATTGCACAAAACGTGCAATTTCTCCTTTTGCCACAATGTTTTCCACTTTTTGTCATAGGTTATCCATTCAATTATGGAGATTTTATATTTTTTGACAAATAATTTCAAAGTCGTCTGCTGCAGAAATGTCGTATGAGGGAAAGGGTTATACTACTTCTGACCTATTACACATGGTTTCTAGAGTCTGCTTTGATTGATTTGGGTTAAACAGTTCTTTTAGCAAGACGCTATTTTTTAGCTCACCTGAGCTTTGCTCAAGGTGAGTTATTGTGATCGCCTTTTGTCCGGCGTCCGTCGTGCGTCGTCCGTCGTGCGTCGTCCATCGTGCGTCAACTTCTTCTCCTCAGTAACTGGTGGGTCAATTGGGATGAAACTTCACAGAAAGCATCCTCTCAATGACCTCACCAGATTTCCTTCAAATTTTTGGGATCCATGCAGAATTCTGGTTTCCATGGCAACGAAATGAAAAAAACTTCAAAATTCTTCTTCTCCCAAACTGGTTGGCAGATTTTCAAATAATTTTGTAGAAATGTTCCTTGGATGACCATCTATCAGATTCCTTCAAGCCATGTTGATTGGTCGAAAAACATGGCCGCCAGGGGGGCGGGGCTATTTTGCCTTATATGGCTATAGTGAAAACTCAAAAAATCTTCTTCTCCAAAAGTGTCTGGCCGATTTTAAAATAATTTTGTAGAAATGTTCCTTGGATGACCCTCTATCAGATTCCTTCAAGCCAAGTTGATTGGTGAAAAAACATGGCCGCCAGGAGGGCGGGGCTATTTTGCCTTATATGGCTATAGTGAAAACTTAAAAAATCTTCTTCTCCGAAAGTGTCAGGCCGATTTTCAAATAATTTTGTAGAAATGTTCCTTGGATGACCCTCTATCAGATTCCTTCAAGCCAAGTTGATAGTCGAAAAACATGGCCGCCAGGGGGGGGCGGGGCTATTTTGCCTTATATGGCTATAGTGAAAACTTAAAAAATCTTCTTCTCCCAAACTGGTTGGCAGATTTTCAAATAATTTTGTAGAAATGTTTCTTGGATGACCCTCTGTCAGATTCCTTCAAGCCATGTTGATTGGTCGAAAAACATGGCCGCCAGGGGGGTGGGGCTATTTTGCCTTATATGGCTATAGTGAAAACTTAAAAAATCTTCTTCTCCGAAAGTGTAAGGCTGATTTTCAAATAATTTTGTAGAAATGTTCCTAGGGAGACCCTCTATCACATTCCTTCAAGCCAAGTTGATTGGTCGTAAACTATGGCCGCCAGGGGCGGGGCTTATATAGCTAAAGTGAAAAAGAAAATCAGGTGAGCGATTCCAGGGCCATCATGGCCCTCTTGTTTTTAATACCCACACCGGAAGGTCGAATAAGTTCCTTAGGACATGAAACATGCATCTTATCATTGCAATGTTGTACCAGATTCTAATGACTCGTTCCCTTTCAAAGACTTTAATAATGGTAGTAATAGCTACCATCCTTGACACTCAGACATGGGGGGTTAGCATTTTGAGTGACTGGCTGGTGTTAGAATAAATGGACCAGTAGTACTGTTAACTTACCCAGTAAACGCTGTGATATATAAATGAAAAATTGTTGAAAGCGGTACAAAACACCAAACAATCAATCCCTTTCCATTTTAGGTTCATGATCCAGTGCCTTATATATCAAAACCTTCATTATACAGGTAGGACTTTCGTTTTCGTATTTGTTGTACACCTGTCATCAGACAGAATTTAAGAATCCACTGTTGACAATTAGTTAGCCCTGAGGAATTGGAACAAGTCATTCTGGGTTGAATCCCCTGTCTTGGCGGTCATGATTGAGAGCCCTTGGGCAAGGCACATTTCCTAGCCTAGAACTGAATTGTTTACCTATGGATCATGAACGAGTGAAATGTCGCCTGATATAACTGAAATAATGTTGAAAAAGGTGTTAAACAGAATGTATGGGAACACCTGCAGGGTATTGTGTGATGGTGTCACCCAGAAAAGTTGAAAGCTTGTAACTTAACACTTTCTCCCATACAACAATTCTGCAGGAGACAATTTTGAAAACATGTAGCTAAAAATGTGAAAAATATTAGGAATGTACCTTTGGTGGTCCCCTTTCAAAATTGTTCAAAAATATAACTTCTTTACAGAACTTTGGTTGCTGCGGTATCAGAAAAGGTGTAAAATGACCAAACATATGTCTGGTTCCAAGTTAATTTTGTAGAAATGTTCTGTTAGTGACCCTCAACAAAACTTGTACAACTCATATTGGCTGGTTTAAAAAAAATGACCGCCAGACAGTATTCTTATTGAAGTTTTTGTCTGATTTCAAGACAATATATAGAAAAAAAGTTCCTTAAGTGACCCTCTACACAATCATTTCAAGCCATTTGATTGGTTGAAAAAGGTACCTTCCAGGCATCAGAAAAGGGGTAAAGTAAACTTTAATCTTCGAACGACATCTCCTAAACCAATGGACTGATATCAATGAAACTTCACTGGGATGTTCCTGTGATAGTCCTCTTTCAAATTGTTCAAGGTTTTGATTTAATGCCTTTAATATTACAAATGAGCCGTTTCATGAGAAAACCAACATTATGTTCTCTGTGTAATGTATCGACCAAGATCAGCCTGCGCATGCTTATACAGGCCGACTCATTCCATCTTAGGGGGGTAGAGGTATAGAGTAATTATTCCTGAAACAAGAAATCCACAGGAGGCAATAAGAGTCTGTCTAGGTGAGTAAGCCTGCGTTGCATGCTTTGCTGATCTGAGTCCACAATGTTGGTTTTCTCGTTGAACGGCTCAAATGTCCTTTACTGAATTGCTGTTTCATTTGCTGTTCATTTCCACTCTTGATAAAAAAGTAATGTTCTCCTCGATTAGCAATTCTATCACTCAGGTGATCGATTTAGGGCCGCCTTGGCCGTCTTGTTTATATTACCCGATAATATGCATACAAACAAACATTATGTGTATTCAACTATATAGATTCTACTTTTAAACCTTCATCAGGTTATTTTTAGCTCGACTTTTGAAAAAAACGAGAGCTATTGTCATGACCCTGGCGGCGGTGGCGGCGTCGTCGTCCGGTTAAGGTTTTTTGTTTAGCTCATTTTTTTTTTTTCTGTTTTCTCCCTATCAGTCGAGCGTCTGTGCCGTACGCGGTGCTCTTGTTATATATATATAACATAACATTGTCTACTTGTATAATTGATAGGGATATTTCAACAAGACTGGAAGAGAAAAGAAGAAAAAATGATTCCAGTGCCAGTATATCCATTATTCCTGAAGGAGAAACTCTTGTTGAAACCTCATATGATGCTATTATAGACAACTTAGAGGTATTCCAAACCATCGAAATGTCACCGAGTAAAACTAGTCAGAAAGACGTTTCCCCTCCAAAGCTTGCTTCAAGCACTACAGATACAACTGGAACCAGTGAGGAGAAGAACTCCGATCAGTTTTCAGACGTTCTGTTTAAGAAACAAAGTGAATGTCAGGGGATCTTAGAGGAGTTGTTACAAGATGTTTATCAGCTGAATGATCTCTTCCGACTGAGAGATATACATGTTCATTTACAGAAATTGCTCGACTGCGTGAAACATGGACGATTGCTATGTGACATAATTCCACTAAGGAGAAAGAGACCAGCAAAAGAAACATCTTCTACAGCTGGGAATTCTGGGAACGATAACATGTATACAGCCACACCCATCAATCTTGCAGGTGGGGTTCCTTCTACAAGTAATTCTGGTAAGATGTGTGGAAACTTTTTTATCTGATATCCTATTTAGAATCTTTTCTTTTGAAATTATCTGATCAATACTTGTAACAGTTGGAAAACTGGATATATAAAGTCCTGTTTGCCTTTTTGTGAAACATAAGATGGTTTTGATTTATTTTCTTGTTTTAACTAAAAAAACAGCAAAATCTATGACAGTATGTAACTGAACATATACTCTGATAGCACCATTAATCCAAATTTTATCGAGCATTTCTTTTTCAAGGAAGCATTATTGGAGCTCCTACACTTGATGATTTCAGAGAGAATTTGTTTTTGTTAACCCTTTCCAACCTATATACGCATTTTGAAATGTTTGCAGCCAGACGAATTTTGAAAACATTGTGACAAAAAGGAGAAATTGCTCAAAACCAGCATTTTTTCCTTTGGCCTCAATGTTCTCAACTTTATTTAACAATTAAGCTATTTTTTATGGATATATGTATGTTTTTGTTGAGATGTTTTCAAAGTCGTCGGCTGCAGAAATGTGGGAAAGGGTTAATCTAGACAAACATAACCATCCTCAAAAATGTCATCATCTAAGAGTACTGTTGTGTGATATGTTTCTGTTTTAACCCTTTCCCTCATATGACAATTCTGCAGCAGAGGACTTTGAACATATTTTGTCAAAAAATGGAAAATCTCTTTAATTGAATGGATAACCTGTGACCAAAAGTGGAAAACATTGTGTCAAAAGAAGAAATAGCTCGTTTTGAGCATTTTCCTCTTTTGTCACTATGTTTTCAAAAAGCCGTCTGCTGCAGAGGCATCATAAAGCGTTTATATGAGGGAAAGGGTTTAATAAGATATATAATCGTCTCACGTACAACAAATCTGCAGCAGAAAGCATCGGAGCAAAAATATAGAAAATCTTTAATAAAAGAAAGTATTTTTATTTTATAGAATTGAAAACATTGCTGCAAAAGGAGAGCAATTTCTTTTTTTGCCGCAATATTTTCAAAGGTCTTCTGCTGCAGAGGCATCATAAAGTGTTTTTATGTGGTAAAGTGGTAAGTATAATATAATTAACACTTGTATTACAAAAACACATATTATCACACACAAAATGTAGTGAATATAACTTTAAAGATTGATGACCTTGGTCTTCAATTTCTGTACAGTCAGATCTTTAACCCCTGTCTCTCATACTACAATTTGGCAGCAGACGACTTTGAACATATTCTATCAAAAAATAGAAAATCTCTTTTTAAATTGAATGGATATCCTATGACATAAAGTGGAAAACATTGTGTCAAAAGGATAAATTGCTTGTTTTGAGCAATTTCTTCTTTTGTCACTATGTTTTCAAAAAGCCGTCTGCAGCAGAGGCGTCAGAAAGCGTCTATATGAGGGAAAGGGTTAAAGACCGTAATACGTCCCATTTTATGACTTTTGTCCCTATAGTTGAGGGATTTGCTATGGCCACTTGGTAAACATGGAGGATTTAATCCTTTCCCACATATAGACGCTTTCTGACGCATATGCAGCAGACGACTTTTTGAAACAAAAGCTTATGTTAGGTCCTCTCCAAAAAGTTCTTGTTACACAAAGTTGTCATACTGAGACTTATTTTCAGATGACGCATGTATGTGTTCCTTGGAACACTTTGGTTTAATGAATATGGTTTGCTAGATAAACTTAGCTATTCAGCTATGAAGTTTTTTGACATGGACTCAACTGTTTGAACCAATCCCACCATCTGTTCAGGCTCTTAACCCTTTCCCTCATATGACAATTCTGCAGCAGACGGCTTTAAACATATTTTGTCAAAAAATAGAAAATCTCTTAAATTGAATAGATAACCTATGACGAAAAGTGGAAAACATTGTGGCAAAAGGAGAAATTGCACGTTTTGTGCAATTTCTTCTTTTGTCACTATGTTTTCAAAAAGCCGTCTGCTGCAGAGGCGTCCGAAAGGGTTAACCCTTTCCGTCGTACAACAAATCTGTAGCAGCCAACTTTCGAACTTATTGACAAAAACATGAAAAAACATGATAAATGAGTTTTTACTATTAAAAAAAATGTTGAAAACATTGTGGCAAAAGGAGAAATTGCTTGTTTTGAGCAATTTCTCCTTTTCAAGCTCCACTGGCCAGTCGAGCTTATGTCATGGCGAATTGTCCGTCGGGCATGCGTCTGTACGTGCGTTAACTTTTTCCTTTAAACCACTTCTTCTCCCTAACCACTTGGCCAATTTGGTTGAAACTTCATAGGAAGCATCCTCTCAATGTCCTCCCTTAAATTCCTTCAATTTTTTTGATCCATCCATAATTCTGGTTTCCATGGCAACCAAAAGAAAAAAAATAGTGAAAACTTAAAAAATCTTCTTCTCCGAAAGTGTTCTACTTGGGTGACCCTTTATTAGATTCCTTCAAGAAATGTTGATTTCGCGAAAAACATGGCCGCCAGTGGGCGGGGCTATTTTGCCTTATCCCTTTCCCTCATATAGACGCTTTCTGACGCTTCTGCAGCAGACGGCTTTTCTAAAACATAGTGACAAAAGAAGAAATTGCTCAAAGCAAGCAATTTCTCCTTTTTCCACAAGTTTTTCTATTTTTAGTCATAGGTTATCTATTCGATTATAGAGATTTTCTATTTTTTGACAAAATATGTTCAAAGTCGTCTGCTGCAGAATTGTTGTATGAGGGAAAGGGTTTATACAGCTATAGTGAAAACTTAAAAAATTGTCTTCTCCAAAAGTGTTCAGCAGATCTTCAAATAATTTTGTAGAAATGTTCCATAGGTGACCCTCTATCAGATTCCTTCAAGTCATGTTGTTTGGTAAAAAAACATGGCCATCACAGGGCGGGGCTATTTTGCCTATATGGCTAAAGAGAAAATTTAAAAATTCTTCTCCTCCAAAAGTGTCGGGCTGATTTTCAAATAATTTTGTAGAAATATTCCTTGGGTGACCCTTTATTAGCCACCACGGTGCAGGGCTGTTTGGAGATTTTATTTTTGCCTTATGGCCGTGGAGCGATACTGGCCCTCTTGGGCCACTTGTTTCACGATGTTTTCAAAAGAGGCGTTGAAATGAGTCTATATGAGTCTATAGGTGGGAAAGTGTTAATTGATGGTTGCTCGGCTCGATTACTGTGTCTTGATATTCCTAGAATTGGCTATGGACTTCTAGAGCTCTAAATGCAAAGCAGGACAATTTTTTTTTATAGATTAAACATTTAACAGAGATTTTAGATGGGGTACATTTTAACTTCTTTTTACCCTCTAACCCTATGTTGTGGGTCCTGAAAAGAATTCTCCGTAGTCAAGTGGTTAGTGTCGGGGATTTGAAACCGGGCGTCCCTGGTTCGATCCATAGTCCCGACAAGACGGTCATGGTGGAGTGTTCTTTGGCAAGGCACATTTCCTAGCCTAGTACTGGTTTGTTTACCCAGGGATCATGAGTGAACTGTCGCCATGATATAACTGAAATAATGTTGAAAACAACGTAAAACCCCAATAAAACAAAAACAAACTGAAAATAATTTTCTCAATTTGACGATTCTTATGTGAACACTCATCATAGGGTTTTGTTTGATAATAAGAAAGGATAGATAAAATAGATAAATGGGGAAAAGGAGCTGTATACCCTCTTCATCTGGACCTCTGCATTAAACCCTTTCCCTCATATAGACGCTTTCTGATGCCTCTGCAGCAGAAGTCTTTTTGAAACCATAGTGACAAAAGAAGAAATTGCTCAAAACGAGCAATTTCTCCTTTTGCCACAATGTTTTCCACTTTTAGGCATAGGTTATCCACTCAATTATAGAAATTTTCTAATGTTTGACAAAACATGTTCAAAGTCGTCTGCTGCAGAATAGTCGTATGAGGAAAAGGGCTAAAGTGTTTTAAAAAATGTATTTTATTTCCATAGATCCTCCTGAGGAGTCCCTAACCAAACTAGTGATTAAGGACCAAAATGATGAAGTAACTGAAGTGGAAATACCAAAGGACTATGATTCCTCAGAGATAGTGATCTACCAGGAGCCTGATGGGGATGACGGGGATCAGATATACTTGGTAGATCAGAAAAGTCTTGTGTATGATCCCCTTGCTATTCAAAAGGAACCAGCCCCAGAAACAGACACTGCTACTTCAAAGTGGGTTAGAATGTGTTTTAGAGATGCTTCCGCTATAAAAAAGATTCAGGAAATAAGAGAAGAAGCCCGAAAAGACCATATCAAAGTGGAATGCAAACAGTATTTCACAAAAGAAGATATAATGAGGAATTTGGAAATTGATATTATTAAACCCAAAAAATCATCACGTCACCGTGTTGTGAATGTTGGCGCTGGTTTTGATCGTAAAAGAGATCTTAGGGAACAGGTGGCAGAGATTTTGGAATATGAAAAACAGAAAAGGGACATAAACTTGTTTAATTTGAAATTGATTAAAGAAGAGAAAATGCTGCAAGAAGATTTGAGACGAACAAACAAACACCATGATGAGGTGAATATAAAACAAGAACCAATTGAAGATTTAGAAGACGGTCATTATACAGAAACTGCCGTCAATGATGTTGGAGCAAAGATGAACAAATCCCGTAACATACAAATAGACCATCTGTACTCTGAAGTTTCCTTGAATGAGATTACTGAGCCAGCATTAGAAGCTGACAGAGCAACTGATAATCAGCAAGGTAAAATGACAAGTCTTTTAGGCACTTTAGGCACTTCAGACATTGGCGAAATGCAAGATAACTCGAGAGATGATGATGATGATCATGATGAATCCGTAGATATGAGAGATGCATTAGTAAAAGAAAAGGAAGATGCACACACTGGAAAGGAGTCAGTTCAAACAAGAGTTGTCAAAGAAAAATCGGTGTTTGCAAAGAAATCTGTTGAAAAAGATAAAATAACTGTTGTTTCCCTAGATAGTGAATTAGAAAGAAAAGCTTCGAATAAAACGGATATTGACAGGTTAAAAAAGTTCTTGGCCTGTCATCCTAGTATTCCAAGAAAGTCATTAATTACAAACACAGTCAAAAATGCAACAGGACTTCCAAAAGCAACAGTAAATACTGGGAACACTGGAAACACTGCACATATTAAAATGGTTCCCAAAGCTGAAAAGCAAGGAGGTTTTCCTTTGAATCTAAAGGCTGGTGATACAATCACAATCCCACAGGGTGCTTTCAATCCACTCAATCAGTGTTTATCTGGAGGTCTTGTTTCAATAAATAACATTCTGTATACCAATACACCTTTTGGACTTATACAAGCTGTCGGCATGCCCGTCATAATGGGTCCAAATAATCAGCCACTTGTTATAGGTAGTCCCACGCTGCCTGTACCTTCCAATCAAGCTGTGAACTTAAATGCTGCTATTCAACCAATGACAAACATTCTACCTTTAACTGCCAATCAAAATAAGGTAACAAATGTAAATGCCCTTGGATTATTAGCTAACATGCGACAACCGACTAACAATATAAATGCAACACAGAAAACAGATGTTGTTCAACATAAAGCTACCAATGAAAATGAGGCACCAAGTACAAATGTTGTTCAACCAAAAGCTTATGTTGAATCTTCAACTGTCAATCAAAATAAGCCAGTGGATACAAATGCTGTTCCACCATTAGCTTGCATTCCACAATGTACTGCTAGACCAGTGACGGTTGTCACACTTGCAGAAGATAATGAGACTACCATTTGCCAGAAGAAGATGGAGATCACAAGTGTGACCCAAAGAGTTACTACTATGCCAGTTTTCAATTCATTGACTCGTCAATTAGTTACTGCAAAGTTAGATCAAACTTCAGTTACCAATCCGAAAGTGTCACAGAAAAAGAATGTTGCGCAACCAATATCTAAAATGCTTGCTCCGTACATTAAGTCATCTCCTGAGAAGGCAACAAAGCCTTCTAAATCTTCTGCTTCTCCTGCTGCAAAATCTGCAAAAGTTCACCAAGCAACAGTTTCGGAAATAAATCTGACAGATCGATCCGCAAACTCAAGTGTTGTTAACCCTACATGTCAAGAAAACTTGGAGCCAGTCAGTCAACCACAAACAGACCATGAACCCAACGCGACAGAGGATGAAGATACTCATAATGATACACATACAAATGAACTAGATACTGCGGAACGGTTAGTACCTGATAGTGTTGAAATTGTTTTTGCAGACGAAAAAAATGAAGATAAAGGTGATGATACACCTTCCACAAACACTGAGGAGGATATAAAAAGCATGAAGAAGCAATCTCCAATAATAACAACACATCATGACAAATCTAAAAGAAAAGTTATTGTGAAAGTTTGTGGTATTAAGCCTAGTGAGTCCACCAATTCCCAAACATCCTCTGATGATGCTGGCAATGAACCAATGGATGCATCAGAAATGGACACTGTTAAAGAAGTTGAAAACATTAACCATGTTAATAAAACTCCAGCTTCACAAACTAGTATTGACAAAAGTAAGACAAATCAAGCTAATGAAGGTAATAACACAGCCAAAAATGTTGCCATTGCTTCCAAAGTTCTGCATGTTCCAGGCTTTGTAATGAAAAAGTCCTCATGTGGCTCTTCAGGGCCCTCATCAATCACAAACACTCCTGCTGGCCCTAAAAAACCAAGGGTAATCACTAGAAATTCAGTTGTTACTCCAACAAGTGGGACCAAGCGTAAGGCCAGTAGAGCAATAAGTGACACAAATGCAACAAAAGAAAAGGGAGAGCATATTACTAGTAAAAGTAACTCACTAATCATAATTGAAAGCCCAGTCACTAGACGGGGAAGTAAAATTCAAAAGAGCTTTAATTCTGATGTAACAGCTGCTGCAAATAAGCCTGTTACTCCAGCAATAAAGAAGGTGGGGTCATATGAAAAGGATCAAATTAAGTCCGCAAGAAAAAGTGATGTCATAGCTGAGGAAACCCCCTCACCTTTGGGGAGGACTAGAGGTCGTCAAATGCGTTTTTCTAGAAGTGGGGAAAAATTGTTCTAATGAAATAATCCCATTCCCATATACAACAATTCTGCAGATGTTTTGAAAGAATCAAGGGCTCAGCTATGTAAACTCTCGACGAATGAAAATTTGATTATGGAAAAGAGTTG
This sequence comes from Serripes groenlandicus, assembly GCA_031761405.1. Taxonomy (NCBI): domain Eukaryota; kingdom Metazoa; phylum Mollusca; class Bivalvia; order Cardiida; family Cardiidae; genus Serripes; species Serripes groenlandicus. The sequence continues at coordinate 126,730,302 of JASEVX010000004.1, read as the reverse complement.
CAATAAATGTAAATTGTTCATTATGTACAATTTCTCCTTTACCCAAGTTTTCAAAAGTCTGTCTGCTGCAGTTGCGTAAACATGCCTTTGCATGGGGGAAAGCGTTAACCCTTTCCCACATACAGCAAATTTGCAGAAGACGACTTTAAAAACAAAAGCAAAAGCACAGAAAATCTCTATAAATTAAAGAAACATTATCAAATGATGTTGAAAACATTGTGGCAAAAGGAGAAATTGCTCGCTTTGATGAGCAATTTCTCGTTTTGTCACAATGTTTTCAAAAATCGTTTGCTGCAGAAGCGTCAGAAAGTGTCTATATGTGGGAAAGGTTTAAAACATTCTAGCAAAAAGGAGAAATGCTCATTATTAGCAATTTTCCTTTTGTGTCAATATATTAAAAAAAATATTTTTTTCAGATACATCAAAATGACATTACATGGGGGGAAAGGGTTAATATCTTTTGGTATTGGAAGTCATTGATAGTTTTACTGTATCATGTTTTGAGAAAGCTGCAATGTTGAAACCTAAAGTTTATCCGACACATTTTTTCGTCTGCTTTGAAAAACATAACTTCTGGAAAATTGAATTTTAACCCTTTCGCAATTGCAGACATATTTTGAAAACATTTTGGCAAAAGAAGAAATTGCTCATCATGAGCAATTTCTCCTTTTGCCTAAATGTTTTAAACTCTTTTTTTTTTTACTGATTTAGATTTGTTGTTTGTGGGATAAAAGTTTGAATGTTTTACATCAGAAGTTTTAAATTTAAGTTAAGTGTCATTCAGTTACATACGATAGTTCCTTTGTTAATTCAAAAAATGCTGAAGATGGTTTCAGTATCATTATTTTTCTGTTTCATTATTTTACATATTGATCTGAATTTGTCAATAAATTTTTGAAAAAAAAGACATTGCTTTCAATTGGAACAAAGTTTTACCACAATACCATTATATGGAAAGATCTGAAAGCATTTTGAAATCGGAGACATTCCCAGCTTTTGTGATCGCCCTTTGTCTGTCGTCTGTCCACAATTTCTTGTGAACACGATAGTCTTCATTTATTATCCGATGTTTACCAAACCTATTCAATAGCTAGATATACATGAGAGCTTGGTTCCTATCGATAACCAGCCAGATCCATCTATGTATGACAGGACATGCATGACAGGATTATGGCCCTATAAATTGGCAAAATTGCTACAATTCACCTTGTGAACACAATAAAAACTTTATTTATTATCCGATGTTTACCAAACTTATTCAGTAGCTAGATATCCATGAAAGCTCGGTTCCTTTTGAAAGTTGATAAAAATTTAATTTATTTGTCACATGTCCTGAACATTGGCAATATTGACACATTGTTGGTTGATGCAGATATTAAAAACAGAAATTCTACCTTTACATTCGCTCCTTGAGAAGGTCAAAGACCTCTCAGTATAATCCAGAATGTTCCTTAAGTGACCCACTATCAGATTCCTTCAAGCCATGTTGATTGGTCGAAAACTATGGCCGCCAGGGGGCGGGGCTTATATAGCTAAAGTAAAAAAAAAAAAATCAGGTGAGCGATTCCAGGGCCATCATGGCCCTCTTGTTTAAAATTGCCATTCCATTCTTGTCCGGTCTTCATCTCACAACCCCTTTGCCACATTTCTATGAAACTTCACAGGAGTCATCGGTACAATGTGTTGTTGCGCATATTACGAGGGCGTTTAATTTGACCTACTTTTGGATGAGTTATTGCCCTTTTTTTAAATTGCCATTTCATTCTTGTCCGGCCTTCATCTCACAACCCTTTGGCCACATTTCTATGAAACTTCACAGGAGTCATCGGTACAACGTCTAGTTGCGCATATTACGAGGGCGTTTAATTTGACCTAATTTTGGTTGAGTTATTGCCCTTTTTTTAAAATTGCCATTTCATTCTTGTCCGGCCTTCATCTCACAACCCCTTGGCCACATTTCTATGAAACTTCACAGGAGTCATCGGTACAATGTGTTGTTGCGCATATTACGAGGGCGTTTAATTTGACCTACTTTTGGATGAGTTATTGCCCTTTTTTAAAATAAATCACTAACTGACAAAATACAGTCAGCCAGACAAATACCCCTTGGGGGGAGACATACGTTTTTCCCAAAAACAGCCTCTAGTTATTCTTTCATTTTAAGATATTTAGCATATTTTTGCCTAGATGCATTCAATGTCATCTGCTGCATAACTGTTGTATGTGGGAAAGGGTTAAAATGCCTCTCTTATGGTGAGACCATATTTAGTTTGTACCGAAGGTGATTTATTGGGATCATTCTCTGTCCTGTATCAGTTATTTTTTTGCTTCAAGCGTCGTCTTAATTAAGCACTTGACCAGTTTCAAATAATGAATGAATGAATGTATATTGTTTTATGGCGCATCGACAGCTAAGGGCATTTAGCGCGCAATTCAATTTAATTATTCATGATCCCTGGGTAAACAAACCAGTACTAGGCTAGAAAATGTGCCTTGCCCAAGGGCACTCCACCATGACCGTAGTGCCGCGACTGGGGATCGAACCCGGGACACCCGGTTTCGAAATCCCCGACGCTAACCACTCGACCACAGCGGATTCCTCAGTTTCAAATAAACTACACAGGAATCATTCTTTTGTAGTCCTCTTTCAAAATTGTTAAAGTCTTTGTTGAATTTTAGTTGCTGCAGCAAATCTGTAATATTCTCTTTCAAATCTGCTCATCTGATTCTAAGATAAGTCCATTGGGTAACCTCTACAAAAATGGTTCAAACAATATTCATTGGTTAAAAACTTGGCAGCCAGGATTCCATCAGAGATGGCGTTGAATGACAAAACGAAAGTGTAGTCTGATTTTAAGAAAAAATATAATTTTTTAAATGTAAATTAGGTGAACCCCATCAACATTTTGTTCAAGCCATATATATATATTAATTAGTTAAACAAAAAAGGCTGCCAGGTTACATCAGAAAAAGTGAAAAAGCTTTAAATTTCTGCTTGGCTCATTCCAAGATAATATTCATGACATAATTATTTTCCTTAGGTGACCTCCTGCTAAAATTGTTCCAAGTAATTGAAAAACCTGGCGACCAGGCGCCATAAGAAAAAGGGCAAAGTGATAACTTCAAAATTATTCTCCTAATAATCGGATTCCTAAATAATTTGTGAGCAAGGTTCAATAGGTGAATCTACAAACATTATTCAAGCCATACGGATTTGTTGAAAAATATGGCTACCAGGGACTTGGACTGAGGCTAGCTACCCTTTTTAGCTGAACTATTCTGAGAATATGAGAGCTATGGTACCCACCCGGTCTTTGGTGTCGGCATCACACATTGGTTAAGGTTTTTCATGCAAGTACACATATTATACACCATAGCTCACTGACTACTAGATGTATTTCATTGAAACTATACAAACCTTCACAGCAATAACATCTATGTAAAGAAACAAGTTTGAGTACCCAATCCTGCAAATTATGGCCATGTTAATGTTTGACTTCGCAATTCTGGTTGAATGTTTGTGTGCAGCTACCTTAACCCTTTCCCTCATATAAACGCTTTCGTACGCCTCTGCAGTAGACGGCTTTTTGAAAACATAGTGACAAAAGAAGAAATTGCACAAAACGTGCAATTTCTCCTTTTGCCACAATGTTTTCCACTTTTAGTCATAGGCTATCCATTCAATTATGGAGATTTTCTATGTTTTTACAAAATACGTTCAAAGTCGTCTGCTGCAGAATTGTCGTATGAGGGAAAGGGTTAAAAGTCCATATCACAGTGACTACTTGCTGCATTGCAACATTATACAGCCATTCCCAACCATAACACTTCTGTAAATAATCATGTAAAATGGCTCTATTCTATAAATTATGCTCAAGATGAGATATTGTGATCCCATTTGTCTGTTGTGCATCATCAACAAATGCCTTGTTAAAGGGCAACATTTTTTATCCAATCGTCGTGAACATTTGTCCGAATGTACAGTTCCATCAAATCTTGGCCAAGTTTGATACTGGGTTATGTACGATCAAAAACTAAGCAATAAGGCCAAATGGATGGAAAATACCCAGCCGCTTGAAACTTTGTCAGAATGTTGGTCTTGATGATATCTAGGTCAAAGTTCAAAACCAGGTCACATAGTCAAATTGAAGGAAAATCTCAAGCCGCTTGAAACTTTGTCAGAATGATATCTAGGCCTTTTTCAAAACTGGGTCATGTCGGGTCAAAAACTAGGCCAAATTGAAGGAACATTTGTTAATACTCTGGAAGCCATATTTTAATTTGAGTATGTTTAAACTTTGTCAGAATGGATGTTTTGATGATATCTAGGCTAGGTTTGAACATTACTCTAGTCCGGTCAAAAAAACTAGGTCACTAGGGCAAATTGAAGGAAAGATAGTGTGGCTTGCAGAACACGATCCATGGCTTTCATGGCTCAAGTTAAAGTTTTGTGTGCAACTACATTTTAAGTGTCCATATCTCGGTAATCACGTTATGCATTGCACTGAAACTTTATACATCCCTTCACATCCATTACACTTGTGTAAATTATCAAGTTTGATAAGTCGATCTTGCATATAACTATAATGCTAATTAAATATAATTTAACTGAAATTCTGGATGAAGTTTTGCATGCAACTACATAATGAGTCCATAATCTCATTAACTTATATGCTGTGGAATAGTAAAGTGCTGTCTTACGGACAGCTCTTATTATTCTTGTGTAATTACTTGTTACTTTTGGCTTCCTGCAGCTTGTAGATTGGTTAATTCAAAAATTCTTTACTATACAGTTAGCAGATTGAGCCCTTTATATGTTTCGTTCCCACTTGTGATCATTATTATAATTTTACCCAACATATGCAGTTACATATTTACAATCAACTCTCGGCGATGGATTAACCCTTGTCACATATAGGAGCTTTCTGACACCACTGCAGTAGACGACTTTTGAAAACATTGTGGCAAAAGAAGAAATTGGTCATATTATCATTTATATAGATTTTCTATATTTGAACAAGATAATTGCAAAGTTGTCTGCTGCAGATTTGTTGTATGTGGGAAAGGGTAAAGAGTTATCTTTGTCCTAAATAGTTTATTCAAAAAATAATCGATCAAATTTCTAGATGTACGTGGTGGAACAGTTTCAACGTCATCCGTCCAGTTATAATATGATGCATAGTCCAAGTCAACTGCATTATAAACATCAAGGACGAATATTGATGCATTAAGATATGGGGAAGATTAATTGATTATGATTGATACAGAATTGAAAGCGTTGTAGTCAAAAGTTTAAAACGAGTTGTGTGTTTTCCTGAATGTTTACAAAATGCATCTGCTGCGAAAGGCGTTGGCTGTCGTAGGTTTAGATGAATGGTTACAGTTGGAAAATATTTACTCTGAAATAAATATTGAGCACAAATCCGACGTTATCATAGTCTTAGTTTTAACTTTCCCATATACAACTATTCTGCAGCAGACAATTTTGAAATGGTGTTAAAATGGATGGTTGATGTCGAGAACAACTTCAATATTAATGATATATGCGATACGGTTATATAATCTCACAAAGTAACAGTTCATTGTTTAGGTATAAGTCTGATCTTTACAAGACGGTCCACATCCAGCATTTCTCCAAGGTACCGTAAGGCGATTTTGATGGTCTGGGACAACCATTCAGAGGACTAGATAAGAGGGAGTCAACAGGTCTATTCCCCACCATATTTCTCTTATTACTAAACTAAATCCTTTGTTGTGGGTACTCAAAAGAATCATCTCACTGAGACGATTCTTTTGAGTACCCACAAAAAAAAGATTTGAATGTCAAATAAGGATTTTAGAACATGAAAAATGCTCCCTACCTAGAGCTCTGACCATTCATCTTGTAATGTGTATACACTATTTCTCCTTAAGGCAAAATGCATCTTTATATCGGAAAATATTAAACCAAGGCCTATTGTGGTAAAATGACATAAACACTTTCCCGCATACAATAAATCTGCAACAGACGACTTCGAAAACTGATTGGCAAATACATGAAAAATCTCCCTAAATAAGTGTTTAATTATTGAATTATTGATTAATGAATCGTTTTGAGCAATTTCTCCTTTTGTTACAATGTTTTCAAAAGCCATCTGCTGCACAGGCATGGGAAAGGGTTAATAAAATGATTAGTAATGTATTACAACCCAAAGCCAGCTAACCACAAATGGAACCTTGTATATAATTGGATGTTTAAGGACACATTCAATACCAACCAATTTCAACAATGGATATAGAATGCAACAAGTATTCTCACATTCATATTCAAATGTATTTATAAATACTGATAACAACCTCAAAGAGCTGACAAACGGTCATTGATTATTTTCAAGATTCAGATACGTTACACAATCTCTTGCTACATGTATTCCCAATGTATGTTGAACTGTCACAGGCACATGACTAATATGTAAACTGGCATTGTTATGTAATCATCATGGGACATTTCAATTTACACAGACTATATTATCTATGTATTCATCATGCACTAGTTCAACTTACACAGACTATATATATTTATATGTAAACTAACCTTGTTATGTATTCATCATGCAAGTTCAATTTACATGGACTATATATATCACTATGTAACCAGATCTTGTTACTTATTCATTATACGACAGTTGTATTTATCCAGACTATATATATTTTTATATAAGTTAACCGTTATACGTCTTCATCATACGATAGTTGTATTTACACAGACTATATATATTTTTATATATTAAAGTTAAACCGTTATACGTATTCATCATACGACATTTGTATTTACCCAGACTATATATATTTTTATATAAGTTAACCTTTATACGTATTCATCATATGACAGTTGTATTTACACAGACTATATATATTTATATGTTAACTGACCTTGTTACGTATTCATCATATGACAGTTACATTTACACAGACTACATGTATATATATTTCTATGTAAACTGACATTGTTATGTAATCATCATGACTGGCAGTTCAATTTACACAGACTAGTCAATCCTGTGCTAAAAGACCACCTTGGAATAGCAGATCCCTCTCTACAGTGACCATACTTTTAGTTTCCATATGAATCATTTTCTGTATAAATTACCCTGTAAATGAAGACCATCATTCTATGGACAAAGACCAGATTGATATCTTCCCAATGGTGGTCTTTATACACAGGTTCCACTGTAAAAATATGCCAACGGCGCCGAAAGCGTTAAGACCTTTCCAACATACACTCAATCTGCAGTAGAAAACTTAGAAAACATCGAGGCAAAAGTATAGAAAATGTCCATAAAATAAAGCACATATATTGAAAAATGGATGATATTAATCCTTCCCTCATATAGACGCTTTCTGACGCCTCTGCAGCAGACGGCTTTTTGAAAACAGTGACAAAAGAAGAAATTGCACAAAACATGCAATTTCTCCTTTTGCCACAATGTTTTTCACTTTTTGTCATAGGTTATCCATTCAATTATGGAGATTTTCTATGAGGGAAACGGTTAAGCAATTTCTCTTTTTGCCACAATCATTTCAAAAATTGTCTGCTTCATAGGCATCAGAATGGACCTGCATGTGGGAAAGGGTTAAACGCTCTCTCTCCACATCATGTATCTTTAGTGTGTATACGTTCGTGAATTCTCATGTTGGTTCTGTTAACAAATCCTTTGTTGCAGAAAGTACAGAAGATTGTGAAGGGTTCATGTATACGCTTGTGTTTCCTTAGGTCATGACTACCTTTGAAGGCCTTGTTGCAGGTTGGACAGGAGAACGGACGATTGTCTGAATGACAAAACAAATGTCGTTTTAGATAGTCGTTTGTTTTAAATGCTTGGCCACAGACATCACACACATAGGGTTTTGTATCTGTAAAAGAAAAGAGAAAGAAAAGTATCAGAAAACCAACCACCGTACATAATATGCAACACATATGGATTAGATTTCCCATTCAAGAACTTTTTAAGTGTTTCTTCCCCAAGAGTTTTAGGGATCAAAATGAAAGCTATCATTGAGTTGCCTGGTGGCCTTGTCAATCCAGAGGTCTTTGGTTCAAATCCTTTTAAATGTCTCTCACTCAACTAGAGGTCAAATACTGGTTCTTTTCCATGAAAAATGACAGTTTGTGAACGGGTACTATACACTAAACATGTTTAAGAACCAAGGCTTGTTCTTGGAAATAGCAAGGTTTTTACACCCCAACTCCCATGTATTAAATGCTTAACCCTTTCCTACATACAACAAATCTGCAGCAGATGACTTTGAATACTTCTAAGAAAAAATATTGAAAAGTTCTATAACTGCAGGTATAATTGCTGAAAAAAGTTGAAAACATTGTAGCAAATGAAGTAATTGCTTGTTTTGAGCAATTTCTTCTTCTGCCACAATGTTTTCAAAATGCATCTCCTGCAGAGGCGTCAGAAAGCGCTTATTTGTGGGAAAGTGTGCTTTTGAAATATTCAGCACCTGTCTGATGCTCGTACATGATATAGTGTAGCTATATTCGGCACCCATCTGATGCTTGTACATAGTATAGTGTAGCTATATTCGACACCTGCCTGATGCTCGTACATAGTATAGTGTAGCTATATTCGGCACCCGTCTGATGCTCGTACATAGTATAGTGTAGCTATATTCGGCACCCATCTGATGCTCGTACATAATATAGTGTAGCTATATTCGGCACCCATCTGATGCTCGTACATAATATAGTGTAGCTATATTCGGCACCCATCTGATGCTCGTACATAGTGTAGTGTAGCTATATTCGGCACCCATCTGATGCTCGTACATAATATAGTGTAGCTATATTCGGCACCCATCTGATGCTCGTACATAATATAGTGTAGCTATATTCGGCACCCATCTGATGCTCGTACATGATATAGTGTAGCTATATTCGGCACCTGCCTGATGCTCGTACATGATATAGTGTAGCTATATTCGGCACCCATCTGATGCTTGTACATAATATAGTGTAGCTATATTCGGCACCCATCTGATGCTCGTACATAATATAGTGTAGCTATATTCGGCACCCATCTGATCCTCGTACATGATATAGTGTAGCTATATTCGGCACCTGTCTGATGCTCATACATGATATGGTGTAGCTATATTCGGCACTAGTCTGATGCTCGTACATAATATAGTGTAGCTATATTCGGCACCCATCTGATGCTCGTACATAATATAGTGTAGCTATATTCGGCATCCATCTGATGCTCGTACATGATATAGTGTAGCTATATTCGGCACCTGCCTGATGCTCGTACATGATATAGTGTAGCTATATTCGGCACCCATCTGATGCTTGTACATAATATAGTGTAGCTATATTCGGCACCCATCTGATGCTCGTACATAATATAGTGTAGCTATATTTGGCACCCATCTGATGCTCGTACATAATATAGTGTAGCTATATTCGGCACCCATCTGATGCTCGTACATAGTATAGTGTAGCTATATTCGGCACCTGTCTGATGCTCATACAAGATATAGTGTAGCTATATTCGGCACCTGCCTGATGCTCGTACATAATATAGTGTAGCTATATTCGGCACCCATCTGATGCTCGTACATAATAAAGTGTAGCTATATTCGGCACCTGTCTGATGCTCATACATGATATAGTGTAGCTATATTCGGCACCTACCTGATGCTCAAACATGATATAGTGTAGCTATATTTGGCACCTGCCTGATGCTCGTACATAATATAGTGTAGCTATATTCAACACCTGCCTGATGCTCATACATGATATAGTGTAGCTATATTTGGCACCTGCCTGATGCTCGTACATAATATAGTGTAGCTATATTCGGCACCCATCTGATGCTCGTACATGATATAGTGTAGCTATATTCGGCACCTGTCTGATGCTCGTACAAGATATAGTGTAGCTATATTCGGCACCTGTCTGATGCTCTTACATAATATAGTGTAGCTATTTTTGACACCTGCCTGATGCTCGTACATAATATAGTGTAGCTATACTCGGAACCCGTCTGATGCTCGTACATGATATAGTGTAGCTATATTCGGCACCTGCCTGATGCTTGTACATAATATAATGTAGCTATATTTGGCACCTGTCTGATGCTCATACATGATATCGTGTAGCTATACTCGGAACCCGTCTGATGCTCATACATGATATAGTGTAGCTATATTTGGCACCTGCCTGATGCTCATACATGATATAGTGTAGCTATATTTGGCACCTGTCTGATGCTCATACATGATATCGTGTAGCTATACTCGGAACCCGTCTGATGCTCATACATGATATAGTGTAGCTATACTCGGAACCCGTCTGATGCTCATACATGATATAGTGTAGCTATACTCGGAACCCGTCTGATGCTCATATATGATATAGTGTAGCTATACTCGGAACCCGTCTGATGCTCATACATGATATAGTGTAGCTATATTTGGCACCTGTCTGTTGCTCATACATGATATAGTGTAGCTATATTTGGCACCTGTCTGATGCTCATACATGATATAGTGTAGCTATATTTGGCACCTGTCTGATGCTCATACATGATATAATGTAGCTATATTTGGCACCTGTCTGATGCTCATACATGATATAGTGTAGCTATATTTGGCACCTGTCTGATGCTCATACATGATATAGTGTAGCTATATTTGGCACCTGTCTGATGCTCATACAAAATATAGTGTAGCTATATTTGGCACCTGTCTGATGCTCATACATGATATAGTGTAGCTATATTTGGCACCTGTCTGATGCTCATACATGATATAGTGTAGCTATATTTGGCACCTGTCTGATGCTCATACATGATATAGTGTAGCTATATTTGGCACCTGTCTGATGCTCATACATGATATAGTGTAGCTATCAAATGGGGCTAAAGGAGCTAAACAGCTTATCAGAGCAATTTGTCTATACATGTACATTACTATTTAACCCTATCCTTCTTTATGCGACTAAACACCATGCAGCTGTGTACTTTGTCTTCATTGTTAGTTGCTTTATCTTTAAACCCTTTCCCACATACAGCAACACTTCAGCAGACAACTTTGAAGAGGCATTATGCAAACATTTCAAGTTTTCAAAAGTGGTTTGCTGCAGACGCCTCAAAATGTGTCTGTATGTTGGAAACTGGGTTAACCCTTTCCCTCACATGACATTTCTGCAGCAGACGACTTTGAACATATTTCTGTCAAAAAATAGAAAATCTCTTAAATTGAATGGATAACCTATGACTAAAAGTGGAAAACATTGTTGCCAAAGGAGAAATTGCTCGTTTTGCTGCAGAAGCCTCAGAAAGCGTCTACATGAGGGAAAGGGTTAAGGATAATTAAATTATTTTGAGTTGAGTTGAAAACATTGCGGCATAATAACAAATGGCTTAACATGAGCAAGGTCTCCTTTTGCCAAAAATGTTTTACAAAAGAGGTCTGCTGCAGAGGCGTCAAAAGCATCTGGATGTGGGAACGGGTTTAACACTTTCCCTCATACAGACACTTTCTGATGCCTCTGCAGGAGATGGCTTTCGAAACATTATGACAAAATGAGCAATTTCTCCTTTTGCTACAATGTTTTCAACTTTTTTCAGTAATCAAACCTACAATTATAGAGATTTTCCATTTTCTTGAGTAGCCATTTTCAAAGTCGTCTGATGCAGATTTGTTGTATGTGGGAAAGGGTTAAATAATGGCATGCACATTTCAAGTAATTGAGCTGACACATTGCCTTGACTGTCTATTCTTAGTACTATTGACTGACCTTCACCTGAATGACCAAACATACAAGTCAGGACTTGATGCGAGGTATCTATCAATGATGAGGTTAGCTAATAGAATATCCAGTGCGAACCATCTTTCTATTTTTAGAAACACTGACCTAGCCAGTGTGACCCCATTTAAAATCAAAATCAAAATGTTTTCTGTGAAATTTGGTATGAATTAAACAAACAAAGGTTTGGCATCCAGCCTCATATCCCCTGTTGATCCTCCTGCAAAGATTATTGGAAGTTAACGCCGTTTTCAACACTTTTACAGTTTTATTAAAGCGACCAGTTTACCTTACCCATTGTTTTCTTGCATCAGCACTCCATACAGGATTCTTCCTGGGCAAGCTTTCCACATAGGCTATTTTAAGACAAGTGAAACTAGGCACATTGGATTCTGTCAATCATCCAAAAGAAACAATTGCCCAAAACTAAACTAAAGTGGTTCAAACCAAAGAACCTCGATTGATTGCCCTTGTTGTTATAGACTTAGCTATCGCAGCTTGAACCCGCCTAGAAATTCACAATTCTAATAACCTGGTTCCATCATAATCCTGGTAAACTCTTTCCCACATGCAAATAATCTTAGCAATTTCTACTTTTGCAACAATGTTTTCAACCATTGTCTGCTGCAGATGCATCAACAGAATTAAGAGAACTTCTTGTATAAATAACTCGCATAGGGTTCTAGATGAGGATTATATTAGAGGGCACATAGGGTCTTGGCTTAGGATTGTATTAAAGGTCACAGGGTCCTAGTTTAGGATTGTATTAAAGGTCACATAGGATGAGGATTGTATTCAAGGTCACATAGGATCCTAGCTTAGGATTGTATTAAAGGTCACATATGATCACAGATTATTTTAAAGTGGCGCAGCTATTTCATGAGTGGCGAATGTAAGTGGCGAAAGGTTTTTATCATCAACATTTACCTGTTTTGGTATCAGTTTACGACATACAGTGACTGGTTCCGTTAATCTAAGATAATGCACTGCCATTTGATTCTATGTGACCACTTTACGACATTTTTACGACACCAGTTTTTATCATTTTGACAGTTTGTGTATTTCACACTTGTTTATTGTTGTGAAGTAATATATATATAGGTGCTACCTATTTACGAAAAAAGCCGCAAGATAATTATAAACAAAAATTAAAGAGCATACTTTGGCCATAAAAAAGGATTTATAAGTAATTGACTAGACAATAATAATGTTAATGTCATGTTTCTTGCATTATTAAAACATATTTGGAATTCGTATTGCTGTTGTCTATTATTTGAACAGAAAATAAAGTAAAGACTTTCAGAAAATCAAGGAATACATTTATAATGAACGAGGTTAAAACATGACGGCCAAGATGATCCTTAATCGATCACCTGCATTATGGCAAAGAAGCAAATAGATCAGCCCTTTTCTGATGCCACCTGGTGACTGCCTTTTTCAACCAGTCAATATGACTGGAACAAATTATGTAAGGGGTCACATTTCTGCTAAACCCTTTCCCTATTAGAGACGGTTTCTGAGGCCTATGAAACAGACGATTTAGGAAAAGATTGTCACCACAAGAACAATTGCTTCTTATGAGAAAGTTATCCTTTTGCCACAATGTTTGATAAATAATTATACTTTGAATGAGTGAGTCAATAGCTCATGTATAGGAATTTGGGGTCTTTCATGTTGATACAACTTTTTTGCGGGAAAAGACGTTACGCCAAGATGAAGTGTAACGGAAATGACGTCACGTCCTTCTTTGACTACGATACAGTCAAAATTTAGTTTCGGGCGTAGAAGGCTAATGCTGTCGTTTTTTTGACGAACGGGAAAACATATTTCTTACAGATTTCCATTTATTTTTAACTTTTCGTACAAATGTTAATTCCCACATAACACAGCACTTAAATGATCTTAAATATCGATTTAAAAAAAAATGATTAAAAAGACGACAATAATTTTCAATCCGTGTTTTTCTGCTCATTTTATACATAAAAAGCCGACAATAATTTTCAATCTGTGTTTTACGTCTGCTTTTTATACATATCCAAAATGGCGGCCACCATGGATTTTTCCAGTTTCATTTCAGAAAGCTTCATGGGTTATTGAAAAAAAAAAATCAAAAAAAATCTCACACCTGTTACCTATAAGCGTTTATGGTTTTTTTCCGTATTAATTCAGCCTTTTAATCCGACTGACCAACAACTCTGAGCGATATTGATACATTAAAGGCCGTACATATGATAATTGGCAATTATAGATCATTAAATATATCGGCTCGCTTTTTGAAGCAGGTTCAATTAAAAATTAAAAATATTTGTCAAAAGTGGCGAAAATGAATGGCTTCTTAAAATTAAAAGTGGCTCCTAAAATTTAAAAGTGGCGACCTTTATTTCAATGTGGCGAAAGTGATGGCGAAAGAAAAATTCAACCCAGAGCAGGCCCTGGCTTAGGATTGTATTAAAGGTTATATAGGCTCCTAACTTATGATTGTACTGAAGGTCACATATAGTCCTGGCTTAGGATTGTATTAAAGGTCACATATAGTCCTAGCTTAGGATTGTATTAAAGGTCACATTATCCTAGCTTAGGATAGTATTGAAGGTCACATAGAGTCCTAGCTTAGGATTGTATTAAAGGTCACATAGGATCCTAGCTTGGGATTGTATTGAAGGTCACATAGGATTCTAGCTTAGGATTGTATTAAAGGTCACATGGGATCCTAGCTTAGGATTTTACTGAATGTTGCACAGGATGCTAGCTTAGGATTGTATTGAAGGTCACTTAGGATCCTAGCTTAAGATAGTATTGAAGGTCACATAGAGTCCTAGCTGAGGATTGTATTAAAGGTTACATAGGGTCCTAGCTGATGATTTGTATTAAAGGTTACATAGGGTACTAGCTGAGAATTGTATTAAAGGTCATGTTCTCTTTTTCAAAAAGAAGACAAATAATTTTGGCATCTATAAGTGGTAAAGCCAAAGGATTAAAGATATTTAATTTCAAACCTGAATGTAAACGCATATGCTTTCTTAGGATGTTTGTACTTGTAAACTTCCCAGGACAGTTGGGGCACTGCAGATCTCTCTGGGCTGTATGAGTTTTCTCGTGTTGACGTAAATTGGCTGAAAGTGTAGTACAATTAATTTTTTACACAAGTGCGTCCGACTTTTGAGGGCTGCAAAAATCTCCTGCAAACCATGTTGAAAACATCCAGGCAATATTAATTCTATGTAGTACAGCCATGATTATTAAATAGAGTGGAACATTATTTTTTTATTATTTTAAAATGGAAAAATTGCTCACTTTGAGTAATTTCTTCTTTTGCCACAATGTTTTCTACGGTCATCTGGTACAGACGCGTCCGCATGTGGGAACAGTTGTTTTCCCTCATATAGATGCTTTCTGACGCCTCTGCAGTCAACTGCTTTTTGAAACATAGTGACAAAAGAAGAAATTGCTCAAAACAAGCAATTTCTTCTTTTGCCACAATGTTTTCCACTTTAAGTCATAGGTTATCCATTCAATTATAGATTTTGGATTTTTTGACAAAATATGTTCAAAGTCGTCTGCTGCAGAATTGTCGTATGAGGGAAAGGGTTAAGGGTTAAACAGCTGTTATTTGATTGATGGATATGCTACTGTGAGGCTAACATTCAAACAACTAAAACATTATCTGAATACACCCTAAAATTTTCCCTCATACGACAATTTTGTAGCAGACGACTTTGAACATATTTTGTCAAAAAAAGGAAAATCTCTATAATTTAATGGATAACCTATGACTAAAAATGGAAAACATTGTGGCAAAAGGAGAAATTGCTCATTTTGAGCAATTTCTTCTTTTGTCACTATGTTTTCAAAAAACAATCTGCTGCAGAGGCGTCAGAAAGCGTCTATATGAGGGAAAGGTGCAGACCTTGTCACACATTATCTCGCTTGTTACTTAAACAAACCCTACGCTACGTTGTGGGTACCAGTAGAATCAACACATTGACCAAATTCTTTTGAGTACCAACAACATTAGGTTGGGTAAGGATTTTAGACTCTGATGTATATCCCTTATCTGGACCTGCTACCCCAGGTAATTTGCATATACATGAACAAGGAGTCTGATGGCATATGGTTCTATATCAAAGATTGATGGTTCGATTGTTTTTCTGATACAATATACGAAACATTCTGTAGTTATCTGCTCAACAATCTGAACAAATTTTAAAACAAGAGGGCCATGATGGCCCTGGAATCGCTCACCTGATTTTTTTTTTTCACTTTAGCTATATAAGCCCCGCCCCATGGCAGCCATAGTTTCCGACCAATCAACTTGGCTTGAAAGAATCTGATAGAGGGTCACCCTAGGAACATTTCTACAAAATTATTTGAAAATCGGCCAGACACTTTTGGAGGAGAAGATTTTTTAAGTTTTCACTACAGCCATATAAGGCAAAATAGCCCCGCCCCCCCTGGTGGCCATGTTTTTCGACCAATCAACTTGGCTTGAAGGAATCTGATAGAGGGTCATCCAAGGAACATTTCTACAAAATTATTTGAAAATCAGCCTGACACTTTCGGAGGAAAAGATTTTTTAAGTTTTCACTTTGGCCATATAAGGCAAAATAGCCCCGCCCCCTGGCGGCCATGTTTTTCGACCAATCAACATGGCTTGAAGGAATCTGATAGAGGGTCACCCAAGGAACATTTCTACAAAATTATTTGAAAATCGGCCCGACACTTATGGAGGAGAAGATTTTTTAAGTTTTCACTATAGCCATAAAAGGCAAAATAGCCCCGCCCCCTGGCGGCCTTGCTTTTTGACCAATCAACATGGCTTGAAGGAATCTGATAGAGGATCACCCAAGGAACATTTCTACAAAATTATTTGAAAATCGGCCTGACACTTTTGGAGGAGAAGATTTTTTAAGTTTGCACTATAGCCATATAAGGCAAAATAGCCCCGCCCCCCCTGGCGGCCATGTTTTTCGACCAATCAACATGGCTTGAAGGAATCTGATAGAGGGTCATCTAAGGAACATTTCTACAAAATTATTTGAAAATCTGCCAACCAGTTTGGGAGAAGAAGAATTTTGAAGTTTTTTCGGTTTCGTTGCCATGGAAACCAGAATTTTGCATGGATCCCAAAAATTTGAAGGAATTCTGGTGAGGTCATTGAGAGGATGCTTTCTGTGAAGTTTCATCCAAATTGACCCACTGGTTACTGAGGAGAAGAAGTTGACGGACGATGCACGATGGACAACGGACGCCGGACAAAAGGCGATCACAATAACTCACCTTGAGCAAAGCTCAGGTGAGCTAATAAATGAAATCTTATTAGAAAAACATTGCTGTAAAAAAAGAATGGTTTTCAAAAAGAAGTCTTCCACAGTGGAGTCAAATGTCGTTTGTATGACCAATCATTTTGCTTTCAACATCATGAGCAATTTTTGATTTTCCACAATGATTTCAAATTTCAAGAAGTTTATATTGATTATGTTTTCAAAGCAGATTACTTTGGAAATGTCCTATAAGTAAACACTCAATCACATGAATTATTTTGATTAAATGGGGTTAAATGCCGTTTTCAACAATTTTTAAGTCATATCACTATTGCCAGTTCACCTTTCCATTGTGTTTCCTGTCTGTCTCACACCAGTAATCCAAACAACTAGCTGCTTTTCCACATAGACTGTTAGCCCATTGTTGGAAGACGAATGACACTGGTTGCATTGACTTTTATCAAAGCTTGGAAAGAATGTTGGCCAAGCTGCGGTTTGAACCCGCACCTCCTGGATTGAGAGCCTGCACTGCTACAGACTGAGCTACTTGGGCTTTACTACAAACATTAAAGGATGACCTGATATGTTATGTACCTTTTGTGTTGAAGTCTTTTCCACAAAATCTGCATATGAAATTCCTCTCAACATTATGATAGGTTTTGTGAAGGGCAAGTTGGGCCATGGTCTTGTATCCCTTGTCGCATATATCACAGATGCAGTTTCTTGTCTCCATGTGAGATACCACATGCTTTTTCATGTTACACTTTTTGTACATTTTTCCACAAATATGACAAGGAACCGAAACTTCACTGGAACTAATTCTGTTTCCAAACTCGTCTGTTTTAACTGCTATAGTTCTGTAACTTGTTCTTCCTTTTCTCGTATTGTTTGCTTTCTTACTTTTGGTAACGCTTTCACTGGAAGACCCAACATTATCATCACTATCAATGTTCTCAGCATCAATTTTTGATATTAAAATGTCTTCCTGCTTTATTTTGATATCTATAATAAAATGTTCAACATGATTTCTTGGATTAACCCTTTCTAATATATATATATAGTAAAAAAGACACTACATTGGTTTTAAACGTGCCAACCAGTTTCGTTTAAAACCAATGTAGTGTCTTTTGTTCTTTCTTTATTATATTTTTTTTTTCTTGTTCCTTTATATTTTTTTCATTTTAAAATATATATATATATATATCTAGATGATTGATTAATAAGGGTTTAACGCCGTTTTCAAAAAAAATTCAATCATATCATGGCAACCAGTTCACCTACTCATGCGTTTCCTTGTTTCCCACACCAGTACACCACACAACATACTTTTCAAGCAACTGGCTGCTTTTCCACATAGACAGCCCATTGGTGAAAGACGAATGACGCATGTCACAGTGACTTTTGTGAAACATAGGAAAGAATGTTGGCCGAGCTGGGATTCGACCTCACAACCCCTGGATTGACAGCCCACGCCGCTACCAACTGAGCTACCGGGGCCAGGCAAGTAGAAATTGCTCATCATGAGCAATTTCTCCTTTATCACAATGTTTTCAATTCAATTCAATTATTATAATTTCATTTATTGCTATTTTACTTTTTGTTTATGCCAGGATGATTTCAGTCATCTGCAGCAGACAACTTTGAAAACATCTGGGCAAGTCTATGTTATATCTTTATAAGGGAAAGTTTAATAATTAAAAGGTGTTGAAAAAATTGTGGCAAAAGGAGTAATTCCTTGTTTTTGAGCAATTTCTCCTTTTGTCACAATTTTTCAAAATGTGTCTTTTTTTTTTAATGGATTAAAAGTTGAGCCACTATTACCTGTCACAATTGATCCTGTCAGTTTACTTCCTTCAGGGTTGAACTCTTCCAATTCTTGTTTAACTGCTTCACCATCACACTTTTCTTGATACATTTGTTCACTTTTTCTCAGTTCAACTTTCTGTTTCACATCTTTCATACACCCTTCAGTATCCCGTTCTGGAACAAGATTATTAGTTCCACATTTTGTATCCGCAGACACTTTTACAGGTCTCTTCATATTCCTGTGACTTCTTTTGTTTGACAACTTTTTGATTTGATTTTTATTGCCGATGTGAGATTTCTCTGAACCGATAATTTCTTTTTTGTTACACATTCTGGAACATTTCTTTTTACACCTTGAAAATGTTCTTTTGTAGTCAGAATCATTTAATTCCACAGTTTTGTCCGAGTCACTTGATACACAACATGTATTATCTTTTAAAGAATCAGTTACATGTTTGTAGATTTCATCTTCACTTAAAACTTGCTCACTTGAATTCAACTCTGTCTCTTGATTTTCCGAGATGGAATTATTTTTAAATAACTTCTCTTCCTTTGAATCAAAGTCTTTATTTATTTCATATCCTCTGACACATTTTGAAATGTTTTCATAAACATACACATCTAACTTTTCCTCTCTCAAGACATGGTAGTGTAACTGACAGATTGTAACAAAGCTGGCATTACAAATACTACAAT
Source organism: Serripes groenlandicus (assembly GCA_031761405.1). Lineage (NCBI taxonomy): Eukaryota > Metazoa > Mollusca > Bivalvia > Cardiida > Cardiidae > Serripes > Serripes groenlandicus. Next base: position 126,710,739 of record JASEVX010000004.1, on the reverse strand, counting down.
CATATAAGTCTTCTCCCCCGGCAGCATCCCCTTCATTTTCTCCAGAAACGGCACAGGCATGGAAAGTATCCATGTTTATTGTATCATGAGCTTTTAAGTGCTTATAATATGGTAAAAACCTATTAAATTTGTCGTCACATAAACCACAAACAAATGGGAAAATGTCAAGAACTTTGTCAATGCTTTCATTTACTGATTTGTTATCACATTCAAGAAAATCATTTTCAGTAACAATTGGGTCACCTGAATCATCTCCATTTTGTATTCCAGTTAAAACTGACATTTTCTTAGACTTTGTATACATATCATTCAATGAACCTTGCACAGAACCTGTGCCGCTGTGATTATTTCCAGATGTATAAGAAAGTGTTTGTTTTTCTCCGGCTGATAATGTATCAATGAAGGGATATTTGAAACTTGAGTCTTGTACTTCAGACAGTGAAAAATGTATCTTAGATTGTATCACATGACCTGGATGATGGTTTAATTGTAAATCAGAATAATGTGCAAATAATTGAGTACCAACAGAGTTGACTGAAGATTGTGCTAGAAACAAATCAGGAGGAACTGCTGTGAGGCTGTTTGTTGGGTTAGAACTTATGAAAGGATTAGGCTGAGAATTATGTTGTATGTTCTAAGAGTCTAAGATTGCAAATACAGGTTTCTTCTCAAGAGTTTGGTCCTTTAAATGAGTTTCTTTGTCTTCATTTTTTAGAGATTTGCTGCCATTTCCAGGTTCTACATGAAACTCAATCAATTTGACATTATTGCTTGGTTCTAAATCCTTCCTTTTGGAATCCATAATAATCGCCGGTCAATCTCACTGAAAATAAATGGCTAGTGCCTAAACATGCATTTCCTAGGAAACCCACAATTAGACATTGAGTTCAGTATATTAAACATACATTAAACATAAATTCATGTCTAACATATCTATTTTGGTAGTTGATGGATAGATAACTTCTAGAGTGTGGAATGTAAAGTACTTTTAATTGCATCAGGGCTATTTAAGCCTTTCCAACATATTAACCCTTTCCCTCATACGACAATTCTGCAACATACTTCTTTGAACAAACTTTGTCAAAAAATAGAAAATCTCTTTAATTGAATGGGTTAACCCATGACTGAAAGTGGAAAACATTGTGACAAAAGGAGAAATTGCTCGTTTTGAGATTTTTTTTCTTTTGTCACTATGTTTTCAAAAAGCTGTCTGCAGAGGAGCGTCTGTATGGGAGAAAGGGTTAAAGGAGAAATGAAAAGGAAATTAAAAAATAAGACACTATCTATATAATGAGGCTAGATCCCAACAAAGCAGATTATTATACCTCACGTGACTTTGTAATGTTAAATTCTCATATACCCATCATGGGCAATTTCTTACTGTCTCATGCTAACAGTACGTTTTTGACCGGTTAACAATATACTGTAACATGGCACGCACGTTAAAATGTTGGTTATGCATGTGCATGACGTCCTTTCAAACAATAACGTCACCTTTTAGACGCACGTGCCATGTAACGGTATACTGTTAACAGGTATATTCATATGTTTGTGTTACATTGTAGTAGATCTACCCATGTTCACCTCCCCTACAAAGGTACAGAATAAATTGAATAAACATGTAATTTTGTTTCGGTATAATAAAATTAATATTGCATGGCTTCCAGTGTGACTACATATTGTCAACATTCGGGTAAATACTGTTAACCTCAGCTTTGCCTCAGTAACAGTATTTTCCTCATGTTGACAATTTGTACTGTCATACTGGAAGCCATGCAATATTTATATACTGTCAAGTCCATATTCCAATGATCAAATTAAAACGGAAGATATACATGGTCAAAGTTGTGTGATTTACCATGTCAACCTTATCTTAAAAAAACCAATCACGGTAAGGTGAACCCAAGCTGTGATGTCATTACAGCCTTTATGCATAGGCAGATAGTATAGATTACTGTGAAGATTTGGTAGTTCGTGAAGAATTTTGACAGAATATTGTATCATGGTGCACATATTTAATCCCAGGTTAACAGACAATAAATTTTCTACTAAAAGACATTTAAAAAAAAAATGATACTAAGCTTTTTATAGTTTTGTTGATATGAAATTATAATTAGCTTCATGACAATTAAGGTTTACCATCCCTCACATATCGACAGACACCTTTTCACGCATCTGCAGTACAGGACCTTTGAAAAATGTGTGACAAAAGGAGAAGTAGCTCATAATGAGCAGTTTCTCCTTTTGACGCAGTATCGCATAAATGTTATTCGAATAAGTAGGCGTACTTTAGTATTCAGTACTTTTGTTCCAATCGATTCCTGGTAGCTCAGTCAGTCAGTCCAGGGTTTGAGCCAACCTTGGCCAATAGAATTCCCATCATTTGTCTTCCACCAATGTCGTAACTATTTATAAATGTGGACAAGCTGCCAGTTGTTTAATTATGTTATGTTGAGTACTGGTGTCAGGCAACACATGGGCATGTGAACTAGTCGTCTTTGTATGACACTGGACTGTCAATCCAGAGTCAGGTCCGGTTCCTGGAAATTAAAAGAGCACTTTTAAGCGTCTTCCACTCAACTAGAGGTCAATTTCTGGTCATTTTCAGGGGGAAAAAACTCTGTGCTATACCAAGGAATCTTTTAGGAAAGAGCTAGGGTATAATCGAACCCGATCTCCTTTGTATCTAGCTTTGTCTGCTAGCTAAATAGTTAATTCTACACTACGACGGTTTATAAACACAAATAAACCAATCAAATATCAAAGTATTATTGACACATAATATTATAGTCTGGTGTAATTAATATTATAAAGACAGCTGGTAACATAAAAAACCCATCAGCACAAGAAATGTATAGTTTACCAACTATGTTTCAAATCGTGTGTGTGTGTGGGGGTTCTGAAGTAGTACGATGCACTTTTGACACATTTAAGCAAGTTACTTGAAATATGTGATCTCTCTTAATTTTAACACCTTCCCACTTTCGACGCATCTGCAGCAGACGACTTTTATAAATATTGAAACAAGAGGGCTAATATCTCATAATAAGCAACTACTAAATTTGCCACAATATTTTCAACTCCATTCAATAATTATTCATTCAGTTAGAGAGATTTTGGTTTATAGTTTGGCCTATATTCGTCTGCTGCAGATGTGTTGTATGTGGGAAAAATCAATTTCGCCTCATGGCTGCGTAAGTTTAAAGCCTTATAAAAGCATAAAAACGAAAAAATTAATTTTGTTTTTAATGATGAATCAAATTTATTTATGCTTAATTTCTGATTGGTGCAGTATAAATTTACGACATGTTGTAATGGTTGCATGTCCCCTTTAAGGCAAATCTGTAGCAAACAACTTTGAAAACAACTTGGCAAATAAAAAACTTTTCTTAGTATACACTTCAGTAGAATTATTGAAAAAAGTAAAAACAATGGGTCAAAAGGAGAAATTACTCATTATGAGCACACTCCCTTTGTCACAATGTTTACAATTGGTTGTCTGCTGCAGAGGCGGTGAAGAGTAGAAGTCTCAATATTTGGCCTTATTTAGCCTTATTATGACAAGAAAAGGACCAGTCCAAATATAAAACATCATCATTATCAAAAACGGAAATATGCAGATCTATTGAATTTAGCCTTGGAGACCGACGCTTGGCTTAGTGGTTAGCGGTGGTGATTTGGAACAGGACAATCCAGGTAACGACCGGTTCGATCCCCAGTCGATCGGTGGTCATGGCAAAGTGCCCGAGGGGGAAAAACACAAGTCATAGAGCGATCATGAATTAGTGAACTGTCATCGTGATATAACTAAAATAATGTTGAAAAACGGCGTAAAACCCCAATAAAAACGAGTAAGACAAGATTTCGTCACTGTTGGTATTTTTGACATTATGCTTTTCATTCACAGCAAAAATTACACTTCCCCCCTTATGTTATGAATACTGTAATTATATAGATTACCACATATACCAAAACATGTAAATATAGTACCGTAAGTTATGAACAATAACTAGAAAATGTTGTGGTAATCGATTCCGAGTTTAATTATAAATGGCGGGTATTTCAACAAGGGAGGTAACTTATTACACGGTTACGTTTGTATGTATACGAGCGTCGTATTTCCAGGGACATAGATAAGAGCCTCTGAGGGATTGGCAACTTCACCTGTACACCTGTTATCTGGTTAAAATATCCAGAGACATATGAAATATCACACACAGAAATAAAATTTCCAAATTTTCACATTTTTGTAGCAAATAAAACTTTGAAGTCACATTTGGCACATGAACTAAACATACATATTCTGAAAGCTTAACATTTCAACTTATGTTAGACATACAATGAACAACTGGAATTTCTTTATATTTTGAACACTGACTGGTTTAAAAGACACAGCTATTGGGATTTCTGAATTATATTATTTTTTTCCAAAAATTAATAGACTGACATTTTTCATAAGGATAACATATTATCAAAACCTGTAGTATACAAGAGAAAGTTGATGCAAGGCATCAATGTCGCCGGAAAAGACTGCATTGATTTATTTATGTATTCTTGACTTTCCTTAGTCTATTCAAGCATTAGGAACGTCGAAATGAAAACATTTACTTATAAATTTTATATTCACCTATACATTAGGGTATCTATAAAAAATTAACGAAATGTGTACACATTTATCTTGGCTTAAATTTAATTTTTCTGTTGTTACTTATTTAAATAATAGTATTCATTCATATAATTTCAATGTTTGTCAATCTTATTCGAATCACAAGGTAAATATCCTGGTATTGCTTTAAAGGGAGGTAATTTGAAGAAAACAAAAGTCTTCAAAAGGAGAAATATATCAGCATTACCGTCTACAGTTTAAATTGTTCTATTGTTTGTGGATTTAAAAATGTTCTTTTTTTCTTATTTCTACATGTACAACGAAATATTGCGGCTTCTCTTTGACGCTTTGCGTCAAACATTCGTCTTGTACTTGTCTAAAATAAAATAATATCACTCGCTTTTTCATATCGAAATGCGCATGCGCGAAAATCGATGTTAAGGGTCACGAACCTACACAACAGAATAGGGTCTATATTTAGCTTAGAAACAGTTCCTACTTTAGATATTCATGGATTAACATTATTAAATGAATTCTACACAAATCAAGACATCTCTTTGAACATGAAAACAACATTTAGTAAGTTAAAATTGCTATTAAAAGGAGAATCCGAAATTGACCTCAATGATGACACATAAGAGTCTGCATTAGGGGGTGTTGGTTCACGTCTTGAAGGGACCACTTTTGTCTTCGTAAATAAGACAAAAAACTTAAATGCTTGTGAAATAAAAAAAAACTGCAAACATTAAAAAATCGGAATATTTATTTCATTTTAGATGTGTCATTTATTAGTGTTCGTAAACAACCACAATTGTAATATGTTCAAATCATCTAGATTTGTTTCTTTCTAATAATAAGCCGCCCTCCCATGTGATTTCCGAAAAGCTATTAAAAATAGAAGTCGCGGGCTTCTGCCCGGCGACTAATTAAAATATTTTTATCTACTGCAATAGAAGAATGTTTAAACTTCCAGAATTTTTATTTTTTATTTTCATATCTTGAAGAGCTTTTTAGTTTTACTTGCTACACATGTTGGCACGGGTGATATTTTAATATACAGTTTAGTTACCTTCCCTCTTATCTACGTCCCTGGTATTTCCGAGAAAATATCCAACGATGAATAATTATGCATAATTAAGCAATATCTTTCTATAAAGGACTATAGGGTGTATGTTGTTGGAGCTGCGTAGGTATCCAAAGTATTACATGAAGGATAGCAAACATGCCCGTGACATTGAGCTTGAGAGAAAGACCCTATTTCATGAAACACAATCTGGTCAAAAGCAATGTTTACAAGTGACGAATCCGAGGTAGGCGTACTGGTTATTTGATAATTCGAAAAGTTTAAAGCAGACTCTGATTTAGTAGCTGATACGCACGTGACCTTTAAATAGAGTCACAGTCACGAGTAACCGCCCGGTTACAAAGAACTTTCAAGTAGGCCTATGTTGTATCATGTATGCAGGCCGTGGGCAGAGACCACACCATTCTAGGCATTAAAGGCGGAAGGGGCTGGGGTCAGGTTATAAAAGCCGACTCATCGTATCATTCATCAGATTATCCAGTCGCGCTCTTTTCAGAAGGTAACAATTGCGTTTAACTCCAAGCATTCAATTAAATCAGTGACAAACAACGGAATTGACCTGCTATTCAGTACTAGTATTCAGAAAGTCGACCTTGTAAATGGTGTTATATTTGGTGATGACTCTCTTGGTATATTCTCGTGTTCCATGCGTGTTGTTTAAATGCTCATAAAATGGCCCACGTTACCTGAGTCCATACGAGAAAGGCATGAAACTGGGATTCATCTAAAACTGCAAGGCCATTATGCAATTGATTACGACATTTTAGTGTCACCTTTTCTCACATTTACACAATTGTATAACGAATCTACATCAGACGACTTTTGAATAAAATAATTTATATCGATTTTCCATTGTTTTTCCATAATGTTTTCAAAATCGTCTGCTGTAGATATTTTGTATGTGGATTAATTACTTTTTTTCTTTCGCCTGCCTTGACAAGGGGCCACCCATATGTAACAAGGAGATACAAACATGCGGCCAGTCCAGGGCTCTCGCTTTCAGGACGAGTACTCTACCGACTGAGTTAACGTGGCCGCTTACATGTAATCTCTTCCTTTGTGTACACGTTCAGACCGCGACATACAACCCTGCTTAACTTGAAATTAACGAAGAATGTCATAGGTCATACTGCAAGCACTGTAAGACTGACCAATCAGTGCTGCCACGGTCCCTTATTGGCTGAGCTTAGCTTACATGTAATCTCTCCAACTGTGTACAAGTTCAGATCACGTGTTCGTAATTATCGTGCCGAGCCCCGGAAGATAGGTCGGTAGCGACGCGGGATGTCAATCCAGGGGTTGTGAGTTCGAACCTCAGCGCGGACAACATTCTTTCGGACGTTTGATAAATACCACTGTGACAAGCGCCATTCGTTCTCCACAAATGAGTTAACAGTGTATGTGTTAAAACAGCTAGTTGCTTGTAAAGTTTGTTGTGTGGAGTACTCGTGTCAGAAAGCCAGACAAAATATGAGTCGCTAAAATGGTCGCCGTGATATGACTGAAGCTTTTGTAAAACGGCGGTAAACCCAAACCAGCCAGACTTTAATTAATGCGCGAATGTTATATTCAAGTATGGTAGATGGATTGGCTTGAGAGTGTTCCCTATTTACCCCTGTATATTAACTACCTTGATACTTTTATAATGGATAGGGCCTTATATTAATCCCGTTTAGACGTGCGCCAAAAGTGGTATCAATCTGTCTGAAGAGTGAGATATATTTGAACTCGTGTCCCGGAACCGTATTTACCAACCATTCTAAATTTGATAGCCACGTGATTTTTCAACTTAACCATATGTATTAGCCAATCAGTAAATTGTATTACTTCAAAAGCTTGTAAATTCCATCCATATATTTCGGCCCTTTTTCTATATTCTTGGTTGCATGGATAGATTAACGACTGATGCACAGATGCCGGAATAAAGTTCACAACAGAACTATAGTGGAGTGGAAAACTGTTACTCATGCTGACGTACTCGATTGTTATAAACGTGAAGATATCCGTCCAAAACTTTAAGGCCATTCTGCAATTGATTGCGAAATTTAACCCTTACTCACATATACACGATTTATGACGCCACTACAGCAGACGACATTTTAATGTTTTCAATTCCTTTCAATAACTGGTAGCTTAACCAGGAAACGCCGTGATATAACTTGGAAAACTGGAACGCGGCGTAAAACATGATACAAACATATCTCTTGAAAGTGGCAGTAACATTTCTTTTTTTCTTTTTGTTTTAAAGCGACTGAACTCCAGATACCCAACTGTCGAAAAAAAAAATCCAATTTTAAGAAAATAAGTGTTATTTTTGTATTTGGGCCATTGAAATATGATAACTGACATATTACATACCCCTATATTCGGTGAGATTTTCTTGTTTTCGATACTTTTTCCATCGCAAATTCTACCCTGTCAGTAACGGGGTAAGTATTTTAAAATAGGAAACCCCTTCATCGGGACAATTGAAAACGACGCAAGTTCACTTTATTGATAAAAAACGATACATTTTCTACCCTAGTTTTACTTGGATAACATAAAGAATGACATTTAGGGCGAATTCGATTTTTTTCTTTTTTTTCGTACCATCTGGATTTCAGTAGCTTTAATATAAAAACCGCCTTAAACAATGATAAGAGAATTTCACTTGCTACTTGAGGCAAGAGTAGCTGTTTTGATGTAGATTCTCACAGAGCAGCCAAGGGTAAAGTGAGCAGTTCCTTGTAGATGGTTATCTAAAATGTTAAATCCTCAACAATCAATATTGACAAGTTATTTCAATGAAAAAAATACTCACAAATAGCATATACAAATCTAAATCGCTAACGGTGCAAAGCCACAACAGACTGTTTGAGTGGCCTCGCTGATATTTATAAATACTGGTCGCACATATCTGACGGCTGGTTTTCACAGAAAGGCGCTCTGATAAAGAAATCTCTGTCCACATTTGAACATCAAAATTTTAGTATTTGTCAGTGAAAACAATTTGGTACGATCTTCGTGCAATTTGTCCGCATAAAAGAACACGTCCTGATGTTGAAAGATAATACAGTTATACGTGAATATAGAAGGATACGTCTGCAGCAGACGATTTTTAAAACATCAAGGCAACATCAGGGAAAATCTCTATCAATAAAATTGTAATCAGTCAAAAATCAATACAAGATTCCTTTATACCCACTCCAAACGTTGCTATGCTTTTGTGCGGGGTGCTATTGATAATCATACCAGGGAAGTAGCCAGCATGGTAATTAAGGTGTGTAAACTCTGCATTATGTAACCAAATGGATGGTCATTGAAGGAAGAAAAAGATAAAATTTACTAATTTGTTTAAAGGTCACCAAGAAACATTTGTGCAAAATTATTTTCAAATGGACCTTAACTTTGGACAAGAAGATTTTAAAGTGTTAACTAAATACATATTAAAGTGGACCATGATGGTCATTAATCGATCACCCGATTTAATAGAAATTAAAAAGTGTTCAATGTTTTTATTCTTTACATACAAGTAAAACAAGGAACGCCCACTTTTGAACCTGTTTTGATGCCGCCTTGGAGCCAAGTTTATCAACCAATCAATATGGCTTTTGTTGATGGTGTCCCAACGAACAATTTTACCAATTGTTCTTGCAATTAGACACATGGTTATATAATGTACATGTTTTCCAAAAATGTCCAAGGATAATCTTTCTTATAGGTAACTATGGAAACAAAATACTTCTTGTAAATACATAGTATCAAAATAAACAATTACTTTTGCAGAGAAATATGAGGCTGTTCTGCTTTTCGTGCCAAGGTATATTCTGAAACAAATTATATTTTGACAAAGATTTATCAATTATCATTTGGCTAAACCCTTTTCCCCATACAACAAATCTACAGCGGACCAGTTCGAGCCTGGTTAAATATTCTGATGAAATTCTATAATTAGAAGTTTAACTCTTTCAGCGCCGAATTGTTTAAAGTAGACTCTTCCATGTTCAAATTCGGGCGACTCTTTTTCATATGTTATAAGAGTTTCGTAATATTCGGATAACTACAAGGCAAACAATGCTGATTTCAGGTGAGACAGCTCGTTACGAGCTGACTCACCTGAATCAGTATTGTTTGCAAAAAGTTCAATATTGCCTTTGGCGCTGAAAGAGTTAATGATTGAATAGAGTTCAAACATTGTACCAAAAGGCGAAATTGCTCACGAGCAGTTTATCCTATTGCAAACATGTTTTCAGTGCTGTCAGCTGCAGAAGCGTCAGAAAGCTTCTGTATGTGGGAATGGTTTAATTGAATTTTTGTTTGACATTTTATTGTATTTACGACAACGACAACCGTCCTCAAAACATGCAAAAACTACACAAATGTTTTTTTTCTTTGTTCAAACTTCCAAAGAATAATTTTGTGGAATAGCTGTTTTGAAACACTGGACATACGTTGTCCAATCTTCTTTTTTAATCCCAATTAATCAAGCATTAAATTATCCAATTTCAAAATGTGTGTCTAAATGAAAGTGTAATGGATGAATAGAGTTGAAATCACCATAGTAAAAGGATAAGTTGAAGGAATTTCTACTTTTGTCACAATGCTTTCGAAAGCCGTATGCTGTAGATGCGTGAACATGCTTTGCTTCGTGAACATTTGGTTGCAAGCATGTAAGATCACCTATTTATTTATAAGTGAACTTTGATTTCTCGACTGTCAAATTCTTGCATCAAGTTGATTTTTCCCCAGAAAAAAATAGGTCATACAAAAACGACTTTCAAGTCCTTTCACCAAGCTAAGATTTAGGAAAGCCTGCGCAGTCTGATCAGGTTATTCCTTGTTCGCCATCTAGTCACACAATAATCAGTGACTCCACTGGAGAAATAGAAAAGGACAGTAATAGTATCAAATTAGAACGTAACTGTCTTTGATTTACTGAGGTTGTTTTTCATTTGACGAGGCAAATCTACCCTGAGACATTTCAAGCACAAAGGAATTTCAGTTCACCTGAACGTTAAATATAACGGAATAATAATAACTGTCTGTGTGTCAAAGAAGTCAACAAATATAATCACTTCTAATATTTTTATATATCTGAATATACTATAGTTTATCATACACACAAATAAATCATACGTCTAAAAACACCGGACTCCTAATACGGCAATAAACGTGTAAGTCAGTAATTCAAATAACTTATATTAGTTTCTACGACTACCACCAGTCGGAACTTAAACCAGTCCTTTCATCAACCCGGGGTCCCGCCCGGACTCACGACCGGAGTCACGACCGAAGCCACCTTCTAGTAGTAGTTCTTCTAGTTTTTCTGATGATATTCACTGATACACAGTATTAAATACTGCAGTCAAGCTTGACCACTGACCAATGGAATTGCCTTAACTGTAGACTGTTCATTGGTCAGCGGCAATATCAGTTAAAGCTATTCAACGACTTTTTATCTACAGAAATTAAAAGTAACTCAGGCATTGACAGATTTTCAAGTACCGCACTTAAAATATAAACAGTTCTTGACGGATTTTCAAGTACTGCACTTAAAATATAATCTGCCGTTGACGCAGTTTGGTAGATACATGTACCTGTAGATAAGGAGCCAGCGGTGAACCTTTCATGCACAGCAAAAAGGGTAACACTGTGTTCGCTGTCATAAAATATGAGCCGTCCCGCGAGAAAACCAACATTATGGTCTCTGCGTATTTATCGACCAAGATCAGCCTTCGCAGTCCGCAGACTGATCCTGGCCGACGCATTCCGTCTCAGAGGGATAGAGAATTAGAGTAATGATTCATGAAACAGAAATTCCACAGGAGGCGAAAAGTGTGTATCTGGTTAAGCCTGCGCGGTATGCCAGGCTGATCCAGGTCGATACTTTACGCAGAATCGACACTGTTGGTTTTCTCGCGGGACGGCTCATATCAATATATCTGCGTAATGTATCGACCAGATCAGCCTGCGCTGTCCGCGCAGACTGATCCGGCCGACACATTCCGTCTAAGGGGGGATAGATAGAGTAGTGATTCCTGAAACAGAAAATCCACAGGAGGCGAAAATAGTCTGTCCGGGTACGCCTGTGCGCCAGTCGACACTGTTGGTTTTCTCGCGGGACGGCTCATATACAGTTATTGTGTTAATTTGTATTTATTATTAACGACTAAGTCACACGAACAATTCCGTTTCGAAACTTCAGATAAACATTCGCTAAGCTCAGTCTTAACGTTTTCCCACTTCCATACGACGATTGACGCATTTGCAGCATACACTTTAAAACAATGATATGACAAAAGGAAAAATTGTTCATCAAAAGCATTTTGCTTCAATTTTGCCCAATGCTTAAAGAATTCAACGTACCTTTGTAGAGAGTTTTCATATACTTTCCTAGCTAGATTATGTTAAAGTTATCGGCTGCGGAATTGTTGAATGTGAGAAAGAGTTGCTGATTTTGATCTACCTATGAACACAACTAATTTAGTATTTCTCGATGACAAAACATGATACGACATGTGTGTAATTTGTCCGCATAATGAACATGTCATCATGTTGAAACATGATACATTTACAAGTGAATATATAAGTTTAAACTGTACATTTCTTATGTTATATATGTAAAATCCCCCATTATGATAACGTCATTCGAACATCAATAGTTTCCTATTTGTCGATGAAAAAAATGTAAAACGATAAGAGAGCAATTTGTCCAAACAATGGACATGTCATACTATTGAAACATAATACATAATATTTTATTCAATAATTCCCGAAATACAATTCAATGTATAACCATTTTTGTTGTAAGAACGAAAAGGAAAAGCTTAATATCTCTCTTCTTAATAAACAATTTCGGTAACAAGACGGTTTATCTTTTCCTGGCATTCCATTCATTGTCAATTATGAAAACGTGTGACAAATAAAATGTTAACTGTGTGTGTGTGTGTGTGTGTGTGTGTGTGTGTGTGGTGGTGGTGGTGGTGGTGGTGGTGGTGGTGTGTGTGTGTGTGTGTGTGTGTGTGTGTGTGTGTGTGTGTGTGGTGGTGGTGGTGGTGGTGGTGGTGTGTGTGTGTGTGTGTGTGTGTGTGTGGTGGTGGTGGTGGTGGTGGTGGTGGTGTGTGTGTGTGTGTGTGTGTGTGTGTGTGTGTGTGTGTGTGTGGTGGTGGTGGTGGTGGTGGTGTGTGTGTGTGTGTGTGTGTGTGTGTGTGTGTGTGTGTGTGTGTGTGTGTGTGTGTGTGTGTGTGTGTGTGTGTGTGTGTGTGTGTGTGTGTGTGTGTGTGTGTGTGTGTGTGTGTGTGTGTGTGTGTGTGTGTGTGTGTGTTCTCAGACTTAATACGCTGTGGACACAGTCAGTTGTAAAATAACCTACTTTGTGGACACATTTTGAATTGTGGACACCAAAACGTGGTGTCCACAAAGTTAACGTTAAATATGATTACATTTAATATGTTTTTTCATTTTCAACGGGAAGTGCAAACTGCAGTTGTGAACCACTTTTACACACACATAGATAATTCCTCAAAAATTGCAGAATTTGGTGTGTGGCACA